>JAGVVM010001230.1:0-66101 GCA_019149425.1 Psidium friedrichsthalianum | reverse complement strand
AATACTTATCAGACAAAACAAGCTAAAGAGGCAGACAAAGCCTGGAAACCCACATAACGACAACAGGCCGTGACGGACTCACGAATCGCTAACGAGCGAGCCAGCCCAACCGCAGTCGGACAGCACATGAATGAAGGCGAGCAAAGTTTTACTCCTCCCCCCGGTAAAAACCCCACAGAACGCAGTCTTTCCTCCCCCAGCCCCCTTCCGAGATTCACCGCCAATTGGGGTTCTTTTTAGGTGACTCGGAACGAATTTTGACTGACACGTCACAAACCCCCCTTTGAATGGTGACATTTCTATAGCCGAATACAGTCTTTAAAATTTGGGAGTTAGAGTCTGCCCATTGTCGAACAACATTTCGCACTTTAGAACCAAGGTAACTTTAGGAACAATCAAGGTAAATTTTCTTATTGAACTTTGGCATAAGTCACTTGTCCCTATTTAGGATTTATTGTCCTATCTGCCATGGCATCATAAAGGGGATATCTTTTTTTCAAAAATTTAGATTTCACGATTAGGAAAATTGCATTTCCCTAATCCGCAATTATTCACACGGATTCTCGAGAAAGCCATCTTTAGGATTATCCGATGGGGTACTTCCCAATTATGTAAGGATTGAGTTCAATCGGTTGACCTTAGGATACCGGATTAAAGATTAACTTAAATAGGAATAGTATGTCAAAAATGATTGATATATCCACTTTTCTTGATTGAATTTGATTGGACCATATCCTCATTTTCTATCTTGACATGAATTGCTTGATTTGTGATATACGTTTTTTAGAATATATTCGTTCACATCTTATAAATCTCGAAAATTGCTAAAAAAAATTACATTAATTCGGTTCCATATTTGTTTAAATAAATTGGCCATATCGTAAATAGAATGAATGTAGATATTGGTATCTAATTTTTTTTGGTAAAAATTTAGGTTAGATGCATTTGAAAGAAACAATGTGCTATGGCCTATATAGAATTCCATGATCAAAAATAATTACTATCTTAATAAGTATATTAAAGTTTACGTCAAATTTAAATAGTCTAAAATGTTAAGATTGAGCTTATTTGAATAGTTCTATTTTAGGAAATACAATTCATCCACAAATTAAAAAAATCATCCTGCCATGTCCAGTTATGTCAGGTCATCCTTGCCATGAATCATACTTGCCACGTCGTATTTGCCACATCATTTATGCCATGTCATCTTTGCCTAGTCATCTATGCCAAGTTAATCCTTGACGTTCATCATTCGTGTCCATGTTCATTATAGCGCGTTGCACTTTAGTCTTGCATTCTAATCATGTCATTGAACACCTAGAATAATTTCACCGGCATTGCATTTAGTTTATAGTCATTCATACACTCACAAAAAAAAAAAGGTGAAATTAAAAAGGAAAGAACAAATGTTTTATGTAGCACAGGTCTGTCCCTTTGATATCTTGATTTGGATGTTCAATTAATTGATTGTGCACCTACATGATGGCCTCTTATTAGTAACTTAGGTTAAATCAAATTAATATTACTTCTCAAATGACTTTTCATGAAATGAAATGGTACGAAAGGCGTTAGAGTAATCTAGTGTAATCAAGTCCTCGAATTCTTAATCTCTGGTTGTAGAAGTAATTAGTTCTCCGCTAATTACTTAGGTTTCTAATCGACTATCAAAAAGAGATTAGTGGCGGACTCCTTTTGAAAATCTTTGCATATTAAATATGAACCGTTAAGTGCGATTTGGTATGGACTTGGGAGAAGTCCAAGTTAAGTTAGTTAAATAATTAACCTGATAATCTATTAACCTGAGAAATTCGATTCTAGGTCGCGAGAAGGAGGGAGAGGGAATGAGGTTCTAGGTTTCCAATGTTAATCTTCTAAAGTCGAGGACATTTTAGTCAATTCGAGGTCCCATTCTTCTTTGGCAAGACAAGCTTACACGTGAACTTCTCTTATTTGTATTATTATTTTCACTGAGACACATTTATTCATGAAAAATGAAGTTTAAAAAATCTTTTTAAAACAATTACTTTTATGCTTAAAATTAATTAGTTAATATAAAAATATTTTTGTTAGTGTTACAATTTTGTTTAAACGTTTTTCTTAGATGACAAAAAATATTTTCGTTCATTCATTTTTGTAAGAGATACTACGTGATCATTTTAGAAAAATATTTTTGAAATCATTCATTTTCGAAAAACAAATAGAGTATTATGGTGTGTTTGTTTGTTTGAGTGAAATTGTTTTTAGGGAATTGATTTTCTAGATTTTCACCCATTTAGTTCATCGAAAATGATTTAACTAAAAGAAAACATTCATGCGTAATATTAGGAAAGCGAATTATCAAATCTAAGGAGATTAAAACACTTTCTGAAATTACTTATCTCAAACATTTTATTATTATATTATATAACATATATTTTTATTGTATTTTTTCTTTTTCTTCTTCCTTCGTCAGTCGCTGGGCCTCGGTGAGGCTCAACCTCATGTGGCCAGTTGTCGACCATCATTAAGGCCTAGCAACCGGTAGAGGAAAAAAAAGAAAAAAAAAAAAGAAATTTTGATCTCTTTTCTTTTTTTGCCTCGGATAAAAGTAGGAGATTGAAATCATTATCAAATGATATCCAAAAATCAGAAAAAATTTTCATTTTACATACTAAATAAAAAAAATTGTTTTCTTTAAAAAGGATATTTTGATAATGATGTTTCTTTTTGGAGGAATTTTTTCCAAACGAGTGGACCCTTATTCTCCTTTCTTTTTTTCTTTAGATTTAATGCGAATGTGAGGGCGACTGGATGTCAAAACGGGCCTGAGTTCTGACCACCAGGCAAGCCTGTCTTGTGGGGTTGCATTATAAAGCAGCACATGCTCGCAGTCCTGGCGGCAAATCCTTGCGCGAATAGCGACGAAACTGCACAGCAGCAAAACTCAGCCTCCATTGCAAGAAGACATTAAAGCTCTTTGGCTCGTGCCCCACTCGAAACTCATCTTTATGTCCTCTCATGTGATGGTCACTAGAACAAAAGAGAGCCACATGTATGATGGGACTCAACGAGCTAAAGAAGGCTTTTAGAACCTAGGAAAAATTCGACCAAAAAAAACCTAGGAAAAAAAATTCAGAAATGAACAGGAACAGCGAAGTCCCACTTCCATAGAACCTGCAAAAAGCCAAGTCATTTTGCACTCATCTTCGTAGAAGCACCAACATGGACATCAACAGGCCTCTCGGAAGGTGCTCGTGCCCACGTTGGAGCAAAGCTTCAGTAGTCTCCCATGAGAAGACTGTTAAAAATTCATCAAGGATGGTACCCAAACCAGTTGTATGTTATAATTGATGGGTTAATGGCTCAACTTATGTTAGTGTAACCGATGCGCTCTTATGTCAATGTAACCAACGTGCATTTATGTCTGTGTAACAAATATGATTTAATGGGATTGTAACCGACATGGATTAATGTTGCATAACTAACGTAGATTAATATCGCGTAACTAACATGGATTAATGTCGGCATAAACAACATTTTTTAGATCTATAAATAGATGTGTTTTCATAGTTCAGAATCATAACGAAAAACTCACAATTTGAAACACATTCCTCTAATTCTCCTGTAGTTGTCCTTAAGGTGTGTCGGTTTTCGAGAAGGTTTGATAGAGTGATGCCCGTATAGTGATAATATAAACAGGTTCGAGGTGTTCTATCTTGAGAGGTATAGATCGCGAAGCTGCTTAGCACCGTTGGCTGAAACTAATCACTTAAGAAGATTCGATTAACTGTAGCTCACTTCTTGTCCAATTCCTTTTGAGTTTACATTAGATAGCAATTTTCTTTGATTGGTAATATTTATGTGTAAAGATTAATACAAAAATTATTGGCTTGGTTATTGTTATTAAAGTTACTATCACCATCTTCGTCTTTTTTTTATCACAACAAACATTGTTATGTATTTCCCATGATACATTAACGTGTACGCTTATTTACAACAATCTTAAGGCGATTACGCTTAGACTCACTGTTTGTTTGAGTTTACCAAAAAAATCGTAATAGTTGATAACAATCAATTACCTGATAATTCTAGAGACATTCCTTTGGTTGATGCGATTCTAGTCAATGGAGTGGTTCACCCATCAAGGAGTGGTTTAGTGGCAGCAAATGCTGCAAGCCTCTGGGGCGAAATCACCTATGGTGATATGAGTATTCATCAATAGGCTTTGCCTTCCTTGAGGGTACCATGCCATAAATTGAATAAGAAACCACAGAAATTCTTTGATGTGAGTTTCAAGCAATGGCAAAAAAGATGTTCTTCTATCTGATCACACTAAATCTAGTCAAGTACTTATCGGAGGTGTGCCCGATAATTAACTCAGATGAGCAAGATGTCACGACACTTGGAGCGTCGTAGGCTTGAAAGCATGGGGGCTTCATATGCCGAAATTATATCTTTAAGTGTTTGGTAGATTCTCTTTATAATGTTTATTGTAACATTGAAACTGCCAAACAATTATGAGATTCCTTACAGAAAAAAAAAATACAAGACTGAGGACGTGGGTACCAACAAATTCGTGGTTGCCAAATTTCTAGACTTTTAGATGATAGATTCAAAATCTATCATGATACAGGTTCGGAAATTGCAAATAATTCTGAATAACATCTTTGTTGAGGTTATGTCACTTAGTGAATTATTCCAAATGGCAGCTGTTATCAAAAAGCTACCACTAGACTAGTCTAACTTCAAAAACTATTTGAAGCATAAATGAAATGAGATTAGCTTTAAAGATCTCATTTTGTGCCTCAAAATCAAGAAGGACAACAAGAGGAATGCAAACCTTCATATTGAACCAAAGGCTAACATTGTTAAGTCTTCCAATTCCATGCAGTTAGGAAAAGGAAGAAGTCTTTTCAAGGAAAAAGAAAACATAAGAAACAATCCTAGAAATTTCAAGGGACATGTTTTGTTTGCAATAAGCCTGGCCACTGTGCTAAGATTGCAAAAAAGTGTTCGAACAAAGGTAAGGGCTGTGGTGTAACCAAGCAGCTGAATTTGGTAGAGTAGGAAATAACGAGAGACTGACTGTTGTAGTAGTGTCTAAGGTATCCTTAATGTCAAACAAAACCAACTGGTGGTTGGACACAAGTGCCACAATCACATTTGTGTGGACAAACACATATTCTCGTCGTACAGGAAGACAGAGAAAAATGAGATACTTTATATGGCTAACTCTACATCAGCAAAAATTGTTGGGAGAGGAAAAGTGATCCTGATGTTCACCTCTGACAAGGAGATTACCCTGCTAAATGCGATGCATGTGCTAGAGATCCGGAAGAATCTCATTTCTAACCCCATACTTGTCAAGAAGGATTTCAAAATTGTATTTGAATCCAATAAGTTTGTACTTTATAAAGTGGAATGTATGTGGAGAAATAGTACTTAAGTAATGACTTATTCAAAGCTAATGTGGTTGTTATTGATGTAAACTCAAATTCTTGTACCCAAAGACTATTAATAAAGAGAAGTCTTCAGTTTACATTGTTGTATCTCCTTATCTATGGCATGGTAAATTATGACATGTAAACTATGGTACAATGAAGAAGATAGCAAATTTGAGGCTAATTTCAAAGTTTGAGTTAGATGTCCGTTACAAATGTGAGACTTGTGTGACGTAAGGTTTGATAAGAAATCTTTCAATTCTATTGAAATAACGAGTGAACCTCTACAAATAATCCATAGTGATTTGATTTAAAGTTTGTAGAAAGTAGAGGTGGAAATAAGTACTCTATCACCTTTGCAAATGATTGTACTCGATTTTGCTATGTTTATATATTAACTAGCAAAGATCAAGCAATAAGCATGTTAATCAAGTATAAAAATGAGGTGAGAATTAACTTGATAGACAAATCGAAGTACTTGGTTTGATAGAGAAAGATAATATAGTTCTTCCAATTTAAAGGAATTATGTATAAGTTTGGGAATAATTTTCCAAACAACTACATCTTATACTCCAGAGTAAAATGGAATTGCTAAACGGAAGAATATAACTCTAAAGGAGATGTCTAATGCCATACTGTTAAGTTCTAGTCTACCTCAGAACTTATGGAGGGAAGTAGTTCTAGCTGCGAATTATATTCTTAATAAAATACCGCACAAAAAAATGGGTAAGACTCCATATGAGCTATGGAATGGAAAGCTACTATCATACAATTTTTGAAAGTGTGGGGTGCCCAACTAAGGTGGCGATTCTTCTTCCTAAACAAACTTGGTTTGTGATATTTTGAAATTCGATCCATTTTCGCGATTTGTAATCTGAATGGATATTTTTTCGAATACACTCTAGATAAATCTCACTTGGAACTGATGATTTCGAGATGACTAACCAAAGGAGAAATGCCACATAGGAAAGTAAGTACGTAGACCTAATTGTAGGTCGATACGCGTAACTCCTAAAAGCCGCCTCTTAGTTTGAGAATTTACTAAAATCGCAATTAGTCGAATTTGGCCATGAATCGAGTCTCGAAAATCAAATATCGAACTTTCACGAGTATCACTGCGAAAGATTGAATGTCGCCTCGCTGATTTAGAAATTTGCAGTTTCACTCCGATCGACCATTGGAAGCCCAAAAAAGGATGATTTTGCCTCTGGGTTGCATTAGGCTCTCTAGAGTGTTATTAGTGATTTGGTGGATAGTTTTAGACCATAATCTTGTCAAATTTCAATATCCGCAATTATTCGTGCCTAACCCCAACCAGTCCTAAAAATTGCCGATAGCTTGAAAATGTCACATCCGTTGTCGAATCCATCGCATCGACCACCTCATCATCGCCACGTCATCTCGCACCTCACCATGACACCTCATCATGGGACACCTCACCTAGCCACCTTGCCACCTTTGACCAAGTCCAAGATGCTTAGTGTGCCCATTTAATGCTTGATGATTGTCTCTTCCTCTCTCCCTCTCTCTTCTCTTCTTGGTCAAAAATCTACTCCTCTTTCTTCCATTTTCGTGGCCCATCATCAACCCAAGCTCTCTCTCTCTATCAATTTTTCCCTCTTAGCCAGATTTGGTCTCTACCGCTGCCGCCTATTGTGCCGCCCGTTTACCAAACATCGTCATTTTGAGACACCGTTTTAACTTCATCTTCACCTATCTCTCTAGAAGTTCTCCACAAAAAGTCATCTCAAGATCAGCCCTAGAACACTCTTAAACAGAAGCAAAACCAGACCCTTCCGCAGGCTATTTTCTAGGTTGCAGTTTTGTCAGTTTTTCACCGTTTTCGCAGCTGTCATCATGTCGGTTAAATTTCTGACCAACTGTGAGTTTCTTCATATTTCTTTCCTTGACATTTTGATGTAAGAATCAGCCCAAGATGAATTCTAAATCATCGAAAATATCATTTTAAACCAGCCCTGGCGCGTTATCGTCTTCTACTGTCTTTTTGAAGCAACCTCTGTTCCAGTTTGATTTGGGGCTTCTTTGCTCAATTTTCTGGTAAGTCGACCTCCTAAACCTTGAGTAGGATGTTAGATGATTCTTGAATAGACTCTAGGGTGCGATCCGAGGTAGATCGGTATAGAAAAATTGAATGATTTGGTGATTTTTGTGAAAATCGCTTCTGTGTGCATACTCTGCGTACTGTTCACACCAATGTGGTACTTTTCATGTCGATTTTAGGCTGTCCATGGGTTTCGATAATAGTCCGGTGAGGTTTGAATACCGAAAAATGAGATTTTAGAATGTTTTGGGCGAAACTGGGCACGAACGATTTTTTGTAGTACTGTTTACGACACCCTATGCGCTGTTCACGTGTTGCCCAATTTGATTTTGATTTGAAAATGACAAGTTTTGTGGGTCCCGTGTGGTTTGAGTATCAAAAAATGAAGAATTAAGTCATTTTTGTTAAAATTGGGCACGTGAACCAAATTGATTGGCTTGGCCATCGTATCGGCCATGTGGATTGAAATATTTGGGCACGTGTTTTGAAATGTGGCCCAACGTACCTGGTCGATGAGTTTTCCAAATGAATTTGATTGATTTTATTGCTTGGATGGCGTGTGCGACAGTCTCCGCACGTTTAATTGCATATCGTGTGTGCTTGGCGAATATGTAGCCACAGAAGCGAAATACGTAGTCTCGTACACCATGACGGGTTTGACGCGGGGTAACTAGAGAGATAAGGTGCCAACCTGAGGCGGTTAGTTTACGCGGGTTGAGGCATGGACCTGATGTGTACAATACGCAGGTCGGACCTGATGCGTTTAACGCGGGTCAAGTTGGCTAAAGAGCCGAGACTGAAATTTGAACATGGCATGTGCATGCATTTGCATTGTTGATCACTGTGTAGATATGAATTATTAGCATGCCTGAATATTTTGATACTTAGCCAGGTCTCATTTTGCCCTAAGTTTCTGTTTCGTATGACCTGAGCGTTTATAGGGTATGTTTAATACCCATAAACTAGAAATTTAGAGGGTGAGTCTTATTTGAGATAATCTTTTTCACGATGATTAGTTTTCCACCTGATTTCAAGCCGCCCACCCCCGCAATGCATGCAATCCCAGTGATACAGGGTCTTCTCAATGGACATAGACTATGATATGTGGTCGTTCCTTGGACCAGATAGTGGAACGCATCCGATGAGTAAGTTGAAGGCGGAAGTCCCTTGGTATAATTTGTGGTTTGCTTTAATCAGAGGGAGAAATTACCCGACTTTAAGTCCTTTTTTGTTGTAAAGATTGAGTAATGTAGAGTAAAAAAGGATGACGAAAATTTTTGAATTGGTCATGATGACTCACCCTAGTTTGAAGAATGTATATAAAGGTATGTAATATAAGGAGTGGTTTTTTGTAATTATCCGAATTTCTTCTCTCTCTACCTCTTTCCTGTATATGTTTGGAGGAGTTCTCTTTCGTTGTGGTAGAACTCCGAGGTCGTTTGGTTTACGGCGAGTTTCCTGGGCCGTGTTGTTATTAACCAAGCGATCGTAAAGTAAAGCAAGGATGTTGCATGGCTCGTGGGTTTAGGACGTGATATCCCCGTTCGATTTGGTATCAGAGCGAGGTAACTCAATAAAAGACTATTTGAGGCTGGAGTGATAAGGACGATGATTTATGAGGTAGAAGACAGAGAGACCCTAGACATTAATAGAATTGGCTGCGTCGCATGCTTTTGAAATGGCGCATGTGTTTGTTGACTTGAATTGCTTGCCTAAGTCTATACTGAGCTGTGCGTTAGACACTGTTGGTTGAACTGCTAAGTTGTCAGGTGCGTCGAGACCTAAGTAAAGTTCAGATCTTGACTTTGGTATGTTAAGATAAACTTTTAAGGCATGCTTGCTTATGATAGTTGTTAAGATGCCGTTTAGAGCTAATGGCCCGTGAGTAGTGGTAGAACCGCTCATGCATTGCATGGATTACTGCATTGAAAATAAAATTTTGAGAAAGTGCATGTACGAGCATATCATTTGCATTGGACTTGATAAACCGTCGCTTGGAATGGACAAGTTGACGGGATACCTAAAAACATAATGAAGTGTGGTATGAGACCTGTGGAGTGGACTCTCTTTGTTGATGTATGACTTGGGTGACGACTGTAACGACCAGGTCCGATGAAGGCAGGGAGTGACGCTTGGAGCAGAGAGGCTCGAGCAAGAGTGGCTCCTGACTCAGGCTTCTAGGAATGGCGATGGGGGCAAAGTGACCCAAGTTATACATTGAAAAAGGCAAGTCAGGTATCAGGCTGAGTTCGATTATTTTAAAACGTTGCATTACTTTATTTGAAATACTTGACATGGCATAGCATCACATTACTATAAACGAAGTGGTAGACGAAAGTCCGAGTAGACGGACTAGTTTTTAGTCCTTAATGGATTGTGATAGGTTTAAGTGAATAGGATCTGGGAGTATGAGCAATCGGGGCAGAAGGACTGGTGAAGCATTTAGCTTGTAAGTTTCTGTAGTTACAAACCTAAGGACAAATGAGGTCTTGAGGATGCTGAAAGGAATTGAAAATCTAGTGGATAGGTAGGCTCAAAGAAAACTGCCGATGTAGTCTAAGCTGCTAAAGTTGCTACCATGGTTGTGAAAGTGGAATGGAGTTCATCGAATATATAGTTAGTCGAACTGTTTCGCAAAAGAATGGCAAGACTGATAAAACCCAAAGTAGTTCTCTTTGGATGGAAAGGCTAAAAAGCAATTGCATTGCTAGGATGCTCAAGAAGAGAGGCTATTTAAGAGAAAGAATGGAAAATTTGAGGCTTCATCAAGGCCAGATATCGTGGACAAGCGTGAAAATGATGTATGAATATTTTCAAAATGTGTATTGAGGATAATAGAGAGCCATGTGCTGAATGGCTGGCTGGTAAATCACGCCTCTGGGACGACTTTGATTTAGATCACATTGACAGGATTTTATTGCAAGGAGAGTCTTCGATAGATTGGATTGTGAAGGTGATATGATAATGAAAAGACAGGCATCTATGGATTTCATAGCTTAAACCCAGAATCCTGTTCGATGGTCTTAGTTGCCAGATTTGGTTGATGGCCGGAGCAAAGCTGATGAGGTTCGTAGGGAAGTAGTGAGGGCCAAGAAAACCTTAGGCGTGGATTCGATGACGGTTATGCTTGAGGCTTATAAATTCGAGTATAATGAAGGATTAGTGGAATTATATAATAGTGATCTTTGATCGTCAATACCCAACTTGAAGAGGTAACTTAGTGATCGAGAGATAGGTTAGACAATAAATTTGAAGGATAAAGGTTTGGACTCGAATTGTGAAAACTTGATGGTATCCGCTTGGGACATTTGTGATATGGGATTATAGCATTTGATGATTGTGGATCCTAAGTCTGGATTAGCATGGCCAATTGATGATTTGGTCAATGATTCTAATCACAACCCCATGGATATAGAGAAGCCTCGTAAGAAAGATGAAATGAGGATAACGGGGCGTAGAGCTGGTTGGATTCTCCGGGCAACTTTGAGGTAAATAATGACCAGAAGTGGAGTACACAGATTGAACATCGATAAGTGGCCTCGAGTCATAATGGCCTTGACAGGCTTGGAAAAACCTAAGGTGTAGGATGACATGAAAGCGAAATGGTATAGAAAAGCACGACGACGACATGTCAATAGGCTTGAATCGAGAGTTCTGATGGTTAACCTTTGAGAACAATTGTGGATATGAAAAATTGCAAAGGCTCGATGTCGTAAGACTATAAACTTGATTGTATCAATCTTATGGTTTTAGATGGGATCTTTACTAAGAGTTTCGGATGATTAGATGAGACTTACAATGAGGCGATGGTAAAAACTGGAATATGGGTCGATAGAATTACATGATTTTGGCTGTTATGAGTGGCGACAAGGGAAGTGTTACATTAACTTGAAATTTAAGTATTTAATCTTAAAAATGATGGTCGCCTATAATATAGGACGTTAGTATTACAAAGGCCCATGAGGAACGTGATTTACAAGTTGGCAAACGACGATTATGAGATATTGGATGTGAATAGAACTTGAGGTTTGGTGATTAAAGCACCTGACGTTGAATGAAGACTCAACCCGATATAAGATTGTGATCGATATGAAAAACAACCAAGAAAAAGTACTCTACATAGATTCTAAGTACCTGATTTTGATATATCGGTCGTTTTTTTGTGTTTGGACGTTTAAGTGGAGGAATCTTGGCGATGAGAAGCGGACCGTTTAAGGAAAATGAATGAATGTTTTGTCCCCGAGCGACACAGATGGATTAACGATAATGGGGATTGAACTCAAAGCACCCCTAACATAATGGAGTGGGTCAAATTAAGTTTGTAACCAAATGAATCCGCAAGCATCAGTTGATGATGACCGGTAAATCGAGGATTAAAATTGCGAGACGAGAAAGGAGTTCCACTCGATGTGGCGTGTGGCCATAACAGACCCCAACAAAGGATAAGGTTGGCGAAAAGGAGTATAACAGGACCAGAATTAATCTGGTAGTTGGCTGGTGCCTTTGGCTAAGGAAATACAAGCCTGAGGTTACTCTCGATCATGGAGTTGTTAAAGTGAATGACGAAGTCCCACATATGAAGAATTGGTACACAGGTAGGTTGAAAGGGACAAGTCTGAGAAGAGAATATAGTACCTTAAACCAAAGTGGTCTGGAAATAACATGAAACGGAAATAGCTGTTTGCGAAAGCAGAGAGTAGATAAAACCCGAGAATTTGAGTTACATAGTGAGATGCCCTGAATGAGAAAGTTGGCCGAAGTGCCTTGGAGATGTTGGTGAAGTCGAATGTTCATTCTGTGCCTCTTTCGTGATCGGAGAGGACCCCTACTGTGTGATCAGGCAGGTTTTGTGGTGAGACCTACACGAGCGGCTCCGACGAGTGATCCGATAACGTCGTGGTGGGGTGTGAAAATTTTTCTTTACTCGAAAGACCGTAACCAACATGATCTCGGCATGGCACGCGGAATGGCAATCGAGGAAGGGTTGAAATGTAGTACGTCCTATGTGATAATGGATGCTCCGCTTAGTAAAGTGAGATGGGCCTGGTGGTCATAAAGATATGGTGTGGATAGGCAAAAGTGAGGCCACGAACTGGACTTATCATATGAAGTTTTTAATAACTATAGGTTGGCATTGCTAATAGGGTCTATGAATATTGGAGTCAAAAAGGATCCCTTTGAATAGTTAAACTGCGGGATGTAGACGATTAGAGAAGGTGAATGATCAAGAAATGTGCGAAGGTGTGATTGGGCCACATGATTGAAGGAGGTAATGGCCATGAGAGTATTGCATTGATAGAAAGGAAGAAAAGGGCAAGATTTCGAGGACAAAATTCTTTAGAGGGGAAGAATTGTGACATTCCTGAAATTCGACCACTTTCGGGATTTGTAATCTGATGGATTACTTCGTCGAATGCACTCTAGATAAATCTCACTCAGAACTGATTACTTCGAGATGATTAACCAAAGGGGAAAGGTTACCTAGGAAAGTAAGTGCATGGACCTAATTACAGGTCGATGCGCGTAACTCCTAAAAGCCGCCCGTTAGTTTGAAAATTTACTAAACTCGCAATCAGTCGAATTGACCACGAATCGAGTCCCGAAAATGAATATCGAACTTCATGAGTATCACTGTAAAGATTGACTCGCCTTGCCTGATTTAGAAATTTGGCAGTTTCACTCCGATCGGCCGTCGGAAGCCGAAAAAAGGATGATTTTGCCCCTGGGTTGTGTTAGGCTCTCTAGAGTGTTATTAGTGATCTGGTGGGTTGCTATAGACCATAATTTTGTTAAATTTCAGTGTCCACAATTATTCTTGCCTAACCCCCAACCAATCTAAAAATTGCCGATCGCTTGAAAATATCACATCCGTTGTCGAATCCATCGTATCGGCCACCTCATCATCGCCACGTCATCTCGCTACCTCACCACTGTGAGTTTCTTCTTCTTTCTTTCCCTTGACATTTTGATGCAAGAATTAGCCCTAGACGAGTTCTAATCATCAGGAATTTCATTTTGAACCAGCCCTGCATTTATCGTCTTTTGCTATCTTTTTGAAGTAAAATCTGTTCTAGTTCAATTTGGGACTTCTTTGCTCAATTTTCTGGTAAGCTGACCTCCTAACCTCGAGTAGAATGTTAGATGATTCTTAAATAGACTCTGATGTAAGGTAGATTGGTATAGAAAAATTGATGATTTTAGTGATTTTTGTAAAAACCGGTTATGTGTGCATACTCTGTGTACTGTTCACGCGCGCTATAAGTACTGCTCATGTCGAGTTTAGGCTGTCCATGGGTGTCGATGATGGTCTGTTGAGGTTTGAATACTGAAAAATGAGATTTTGGAAGATTTTAGACGAAAACGAGCACGAGCGATTTTCTATGGTACTGTTCACAATACCATGTGCACTGTTCACCTGTTACCCAATTTGATTTTGATTTGAAAATGACAGTTTTTTTGGGTCTCCGTGTGGTTTTGAGTATCGAAAAATGAAGAATTGAGGCATTTTTGTTAAAATTGGGCACGTGAAACAAATGATTGGCTTAGCCATTATGTCGGTCATGTAGATTGAAATATTTCAGCACGTGTTTTGAAATGTGGCCCAACGTACCTGGCCGATGAGTTTGTCCAATGAATTTAATTGATTTTTATACCTAAATGGCATGTGCGACGATCTCCGCACGTTTAATTGCATATCATGTGTGACTTGGCGAATATGTAGCCACAGAGGCGGAATACGTAGCCTCGTGCGCCCTATTACGTTTGACGCAAGGTAGCTAGAGAGATAAGGTGCCAACCTGAGGCGGTTTATTTTACGCGGGTTGAGGCACAAACCTAATACGTACGATACGCAGGTCGGACTGATGCGTTTAACACGGGTCAGTTGGCTAAAGAGTCGAGACTGAAATTTGAGCATGGCATGTGCACGCATTTGCATTATTGATCTTTATATAGATATGAATTATTGGCGTGCCTGATTATTTTAGATGATGAGCCATGTCTCGTTTGCCCTGATTTCTATTTCTATGACCTGAGCGTCTATGAGGTTATGTTAGAGTTGGATATGAGGGTATGTAATATCCTGAGCGAGATTAGGGGTGAGATTACTGAGATATGTTCTCACGGTGGTTAATTTCTCATATTTTCAGACCCCTGACCCCCGCAATGATGCAATCCCAATGAGATAGGTCTTCTAATGGACATAGGCTATGAGACATAGTTGCTCCCCTGGACCAGATAATGGGACGGGTGGCGATGAGCAGGTTGAGGCAGAAACCCTTGGTAGAAATTGTATGGTTTGCTTGTAGTCGGAGGGAGAAGTCAGTTTTTTTAAAAGGTCAAGTAATGAGATGTAAAAAGGGATGACAAAATTTTGAATTGTTCATATAACATTACCTAGTTTGAGAATATATAAAAGCATGGAATATAAGGAGTGGTTTGTTGTAATTATTCGATTGTCTTTCTCTACCCCTTTCATGTGTATATGTTGGGAAGAGTTCGCTTCCGTTGTGCAGGAACTATAAGGTCATTTGGTTTACGGCGAGTTTCTTCTTAGGCCGTTGTGGTTATTAACCAAGCGATCGTACAGGTATAATAGGGATGTCGCGTAGCTTGTGGGTTCGGAGCGTGATACAATTAGTACCTAAAATGGTGAATTATACATTTATTAGCTATGCTCAAAATAGTCGCGCATATAGATTTTTGGTTCAAAAATATGAAAATGTAAAAATCTATGCCAACACTATCAAGGGATGTTCAATTCGTTGATAATATATATCCCGCGAAAAGAAATCAAGATGAACCTTATCAAAAGAAATTAAAATTTAGAATTTGAGAATGATAAAGTTGAGGCTGAGGATGCTGAGCTTTCAAAAGAGCAAGAGATCGTGGATTGCAAAATCTTTTGGATCTGACTTTTTAATGTATATTTTAGAAGGTAAGCCTCAAAAGTTCAAAGAAGCGATGTCATCTTCATATGCTCCTTTCTAGAAAGAAGCTATTATAATGAAATTGATTTGTTGATCTTTCATTTGGAAGTAAACCATTGGATGCAAATATATTCAAGAAGAAGTGTAAAGTTGATGGTTCCATTGATAAGTACAAAGCATGGCTTGTTGCCGAAGGATTTAGATAAAAAGAGAGTTTAGACTACTTTGATACTTATTCACCAGTAACAGAATAACATCAATTAAGATATTGATTGTTAGAGCTTTCGCTATACAATTTGCAGTTATATCAGATGGATGTGAAAACTGCATTCTTGAATGGTGATCTCGATGAGAAGATTTATATGAAACAACTTGAAGGATTCAAGATCAAAGGACAAGAACACAAAGTTCGTAGATTTGTTAAATCATTGTATGGACTTAAATAAGCTTCTAAACAATGGTATGAAAAGTTTGACCATGTGATGATCCAAAATGGGTATATAATCAATGAATGTAACAAATGTGTATACCAAATCTACGTCCATTGGTGTACTTATTTGTCTATATGTTGATGACTTGCTTATTCTTAGAGATAACATTGAAGTTATCAAAATTATCAAGAATGTTCTCAAGAAGGACTTTGAGATGAGATTTAGGTGCTATAGATGTTATAGTCGGCATCAAAATTCTAAAGAATTCTGATGGTCTAGATTTGATACAATCTCATTATATTGAAAAGGTAATTGAGAGGTTTAAAGGATTCGGCATTAAATATGCAAATAATCTTTTCTACCGCACATAACTTTAAGAAAAAAAATATCATAAGTAGTATTAGACAGTCGGAATACTCTCAGGTAATTAGCAGTCTCATGTACATCATGAATTGTACTAGACCGAATATTGCATATTCAGTAGGAACACTGAGCAGATATATAAATTGGAATACTTTGTTGAGAGTATTAGGATATCTGAAAAATATCAAAGATCATATTCTATAATATGGTTAATATCAGCTATGTTGGAAATTTTTAGTAACGCCCATTGAATTTCGAATTCTGATGAGTTGAAATCGACTAGCGGGTATGTGTTCACGTTAGAAGGTGCTGCGATATCATGGAAATCCTTGAAGCAAACTCTAATAGCGTGCTCCACAATGGAATTAGAGTTTATTGCTTTTGATAAAACTATTGGAAAAGTAGAGTGACTTCGACAGTTTTTAGAGGATATTCTGTTGTGGCCAAAATTTATGCCTGTAATATGCATTCATTTTGACAATAAAGTAGCTATTGCAGGGGCACATAATGTGATATATAATGGTAAATCTAGACACTTTTTCCATAGACATAATACCGTAAGGCAGTTGCTCTCACATGGAATAATTTCTTCGGACTTTGTGAAGTCAAAGGAAAACATTATGGATCCGTTGACAAAAGGTTTGTTGAGAGAGCAAGTGAACTACACATCAAGGGAATGTGGTTAAAAGCCTTAACCCAATAAAGAGCTTCCGATGTGGAACCTAACCTATGTAATTGGAGATCCCATGGAATAGTTCAATAAGACAACGTAAATTTCAAAACTCTAGAGTGAGCACTCTCTCCTATTTCTATGATGCAACAATGCTTCTTACGATGTTTTAAAGGTATGCTATGCGTTTAATGATTCCTATAGCTTGGATTTTAATATCCTAGTAAGGTATGCTAGGATACCTTTAATAGAAATGGACCTATATGCGTGGAGCTAGCCGACTCTATAAAAATTTTTAAAGGTTGGATTTTCTAAAGCACACGTGAATCCTGAGAGGTTCATGGCCGAAAAAATGAACACAACTGAGAACCAATCTTGATACTCTGTGTGAGGTCTATTGTCTGGGCTTACACTAACAACTGGCAATTCAAGACTAAGTTCATTGACTAGTTAAACACGTCCAAGAGGCTTTCACTAAAGAAAATTCAAGCGAAAGCTACCTATCTTGATGCAGTGTATCTCCACCGACACACTTGAAATTCCTAAGTCTTAGTTCTGTTGAGCCATTATGTGGGATTACTATAATTGATGGGTTAATAGCTCAACTTATGTCAATTTAACCAAAATGCTCTTATGTCAATGTAATCGACGTGTATTTATGTCTGCATAACCAACATTATTTAATGATATCGTAACCGACATGGATTAATATGGACGTAACCGTCATGGATTAATGTCGATGTAATCGATGTTTTTTCTGTCTATAAATAGACATGTTTCTGTAGTTCAGAATCATAACAAAAAACTCACAATTCAAAGCACGTTCCTCTAGTTCTCTCATAGTTGTCCTCCGAGTGTGCCAGTTTCAAGAAGGGTTCAATAGAGTCTTGTTCGTACAGTGACAATACAAATGGGGTTAGAGGTATTATATTTTAGGAGGCATAGTTTACAAAACTACTTAGTATCGTTGTCAAGAACTAATCGCCTTAAGGAGATCTGGTTAGCCGTACCTCACCTCTTTTTCAATTCTTTTTTGAGTTTACATTAAATAGCTATTTCATTTGCTTTGTAATCTTTATGTGTAAAGATTAATATAAAATTATTGCTTCGTTATTGTTATTGAAGTTACTATCGTCATCTTCGTCTTACTTTTTTTTTTTTTCTGATTACAACAAATAGTGTTACTTATTTCTCCTAATATGTTAACGTGTGTGCTTAGTTTCCAACATGTACATGGTCGCCGGCATGTCGGAAAGGTGGCTGTTGTCAAAAGTTTTGACCGTAGAATTTGAGCTTATCTTGTTAGCAGGTGCTTTTGGACTCACTCCGAAAGAGCGTCGTAGCCTTCTTTTTTCTTTCTTTTTTGACAAGCCATGGTTAAGCGCAGAGAGCCGACCATATGGAGGCCAAACAAACATCCTGCAAGAGTTATGGACCCGACTTAAGGACAGACTTTTGACTTATGTCGTTAGTGTGAATTAAATATGTCACTTGTCTTATCTATGTATTGGTGGTTTTTCCCATCGTATTGATAGGTGGTTTATGTTTTGAGAAGCATGTCATGGAACTTATCGTTTGTTTCGCGCCTCTAAATGCTTACTTAACTAAACTTGAAACATAAATATTGGTCGATCTATCAAGTCATCTTGCAAGTCAAAATCATATAACCCGACGAGTTTACCATTCGGGTTATACCTTACCTGAACAATTTCACTTCGAACTCAAAATTATAATCAGCAAAATTTGTGCTTAAATTTGCTGGTTGAGTAAAATTAGGGGCAGTGGAATCATAAGCTGCTGACTCCATTTCTTCTCTTGTTCGAGTTGAGCTTTGTTCAAAAGACCATTGGGTTTTGTTCTCTTCGCATAGCCCATAAAGAGAGCCCCACTTCAACAAGCAAAGAGGCTCGCCTATAAAGAGGGAAGGCACTCTCACTTTATGAAATTGCTATCGAAGTACACAATATCTCAATATTAAGATCGGTATATTAGGTGATGTCATTGTAATTTGGCAACAAAAAAAAAAAGTAATGTGTTTGCACTTGAGCATTTTATATTGATAAATTAATGAAGATTTTCACCAACATTTTAGTGGCTGGACAAATGTTATCATTTCCAATGATAAAATTCCACAATCAATCCGAAAACTATTGTGCGGAAACCAATCGAATCTCTGATGCTATTAGGATGGTGATTTGCTAATTAGGAATCAATGACCCTCTTAATATTGAAGCTAACACAACACGTAATATTGAAGCTAATGCTACACGTATGTCCCGTCCTGATGGGTCTTCACATGAAATGATCTGGTCCTAGCACTACTACCTCTGGAATCCTCCAAGGATAATTTTCATTGTCACATTTTGCTCTGACAAAGTCTTTTCGCTCTTTATAAATTAGATCTTTATACACTCTGCCATTAAATACTTTCGAGTAGCATATTTGAATTGTTTTTTATACCAAAGAGACAATAAACGCTCCGACAGCAGTACTGGCATTATACCTTGTAAACCTACGTTGTTCATTACATTATGGTAACATCTTTTCCCCCTACCACAGACCCCAAACTCTCATCTCCATTTGTTTTATAGTCGTCAGGTAACTACCTTAAGCATCAACATCATTATTCACATTAGATATCGAGGATTAGATTATTTCGTCTCATTTTATTGGGAATTAGATGGTTCTCCCAAGATGGTTCCCTTTAAGCCTATCCTATGTGACTATCTTATAGAGCCCTCTAATCTTCTTCCTTGCTTTCACGAGCTCCTCATCATCACCATCGTTACTAAAAAGAACTTGCATCAACTAGAAACTCAGTGTCTTTAGTTTCCAATTAAATTTCCACATTACTTACCCCTAAATCCAAATCATCTATTATAACTTGAGCACCCTCTTTGCTAGCCTCATCTACTATCTCCTCTTGCTCATCAACTACATCATCATTATGTCCGTTTTCTTCCATTTTCTATAAGGATTGAATATCACGTATTTTACATATTCATACGATTGAGGCCTTTTTAAACCACGCTCATGCCGGACTAATCCCGCATGACCTAAAGTAGCATCAATAACTATGACCTCAACATCCTCACCCACTAATCCCTTCTGTGTCATGATTAGTCTGAACATACTTAGGTTGTTCATCCATACCACCTTCCTCAGCTACAATACCCTCACCTTCCTCATCTAGTAAGTCTTCTCCATATAGCTCTATCAAGTAAATCAAGCGAGCATTGGTCGAGAGAACTTTATTGCATATTCCATGAAAAGTTTAGGACTACATCGATTCAATAAAAAGTTATGACTTGATTAATTTCCCTACAACAGGTTCAGGATTGACTGTGCATTCCCTATTTCAGAGCTTTACTACTCTGCAGCTTATCATAATGACCGTTGATCCAAATTTCAGTCTAGGCTCTATTATGACACTTTTAGATCCCTACAAATGTCTACGTGCTCCACTAAAGAGCACAAGTTCCACACAGTTTCTGCACCGTAGTGGTTGATTATGTTCATCGTAAGCCAAGTCGCTTTGTCTCATGCAAAGACAAGAAGGCATGTGTATCCAATTCATCCTAGCTAGCAGTCAAATTATGTGGAGCTCACACGATTCAATGACTCTGGCATTTCGGGTATGCACCATCACAGCATGAGAACACGGCAGTCACATCACTTGCAGTGGCACGTTCTCATAGTCTCGAGGCCGGTGACAGCAATGTCGGCCACCTTATTCCAGGTGAGACATGGTGGGGACGTCCTGCTCAGGAAACCACCCATTTGACATCATGAATCCTACTGGTGGAAAAAGGGTCTGCCACAACCTGCCATTTTCACGAATGGCGCACGATTTCGGATTCGACAATCTTAGCCCTTAGGAATGCACAAACTTATATGGGCGGAGTCAGTTTCAACTGGAGCCAAGCCCAAGAAGAGTGAAATCACATCGAAAGATGCTATGAGAATCTGTTCCGCGAACTGTGGTAACCGGAAAAGAGGAATTTGTCGTAATTTTAAACCTTTTTTTCTTATCAATTGAGTCGTAAATTTTTTTTTTTTTGTCTTTATACCAATTCAATTTATCTACTCAACTTTGGCCGATCTACATCAACATGGACGCTGACTTGCATTAACATGACAATTTTAATAATTTTTAATATTATTTCAAATTTTTTATTTTTTATTTTCTTTTTCTTCTCCTTCTTCCTCTAGCTGATCACTAAATCCGGCGATCGGCCAAAGACAAGGGTAAGAAGGGTCAACCTCTTCGGCCACAGGCGAAGCTCAACCACGTGGCGACCGGCTAGAAGAAGAAGGATAGGGGGGGAGAAAAACAAAGAAAAGAAAAAGAGGATAAAAAGAGAAAAGAGAAAGTAAATGATTTTTAAATATATATTTTTTAAAAAAATTGCCACGTTAGCACCAGCCGATCAAAGTTGACGCATGAACTGAATTAGCACATATGCAAAAGGTTTATGACTCAATTGACAAAAAAATAAATATTTAGAATTGAATTGACACATATGTTTAGGACTTGTTTGATAATTTTTCTGGTATATATCATATGGATGTTATGTCTCGTGGTGGTAATTGTTGTCGGTAAAGTCTAGTAACGAACGGAATTAGTGTGTAATCATAAGTTGACGACCGGTTGACAGCATGATGGTATGTGCTGTCGCTAAGAATGTGGACATGAATGCCCCAGTCAGCGAGTTGGTCTGCCGGACTTGAGAATGAAATTGAAAGTGTGAAGCTTGGTTGATTGGTTTGCTACTTCCCTACTAAGGCAAGCAACATAATTTAGCACACTCATCATGACCCTATAAGCCCCCGGAACCAATCGAAATGTCTTTCATTTTTTTTGTTTCATCGCCGAAAAAGTTATTCATAAAAGCAATTTTTAGTGTGGATTTAAGATTTTGCAAAAATCGAGCTTGTAATAACAAATTTAGTTATCATAGCTTGACTGAGAAATTTGTTACTTTAAGTATTAGATAAGGTCATTTGACCAATTAAGTTGAAGACGAAGCTGCTGGCCCGTGAAAAAATTAGTCTCTGGTTTAAGGGTTAATGGCTAAATTGAGAATGATTTAATTAATTTCGTTCATTTGATTGTAGGGGGATGAGGTGTCACCTCTAAATAAATTAGCAATTCTTACAATAAGTGAAACGTCTCAACAGCAACGTAATGTTTTCTTTAATTTCAGGTTAAAGGAAACTTTCTTCAATTAGTCATCTCATTGGTAATCTAAAATATGAATATTCATTTCTAGTTAAGTTTTTGTGTGTGGTATTCATAACTTGTAATCGACTATACAAATATATGGATGAAAAAAAGTTTGCTAAAACAAAAAAAAAAAGGAAAAAAAATAATGTAAGCAACCTCACGCCAAGTTTATTTCTATAGATGAGGACTTCATCAATAGGATCTTATTCGAAGTAATCACATTCCCCGAATAAGTGCTCCATGGAATCATTTTCAGTTGTTTAGACTAACTACAAGTACTTTCTTTTCTTTTCTTTTTTTCATTTTTCTCCTTTTTATATATATATATATATATATATATATATATATATATATATATATATATATATATATCTCCTTGTCCGTATTTGTACATGGGATCGAAACCTTGGATCCTTGGATCCCTGGCCTATCTTAAACCGAACCTCGAAGTATAGGGTTGCCTAAAGTTGGGGCCACTATTCTTTGTGGTGATCATGGCTATCTTGGTCGACTGAGTCCCCTGACCTGTCTGACAGATGGATAGGTTAATAAATGGTCAAATCTAATAGACTCATCTAATCCGTTTATGACATATTTATTGCAATGAAAATCTAGTGACATACACTCCGATCCAACCTATAACACTAAAATACTTCCATATTTAGTCCAATCTAAAGAAAACCTCATATCCAAATTGAAATAAGTGGGAAGATCGAACGAGCTCAAGATTGAATAATGGCGAGATAGAATTAAGAAAGAGTCATAGAGGTAAGTTGGATCTAAATAAGTTGTAAACCGTTTATGATCCATTTACGTCCCATTTATGATCCACGTGACACTCACATTACGTTTAACTTATTTGACCCATTTATTTAATATAACTAACACATATAATGGCTAATCATATATGGGTTAATAAACGAGTTTATGACCCACAGAAGAAGGAAGGGTGAGGGATTGGTGCCATGGCAATGGGGAATGGCCGCCATGCGTGACTTGCGGCGACGGTCACGTCTCGTAGCACGGAGTATGGTCAGCCGTACGATGGCGGGGAGAGATGAAGGGATAGAAATTAGAGAGCGTGGATTAAAGGAGAAGGGATTTGGGTTCCTTCGGCTTTGGTGTAAATTTCTTAAGGACAAGGGATGCTTTGGTCAATTGGGGTAATTGGCCCAAATCATTGCGGAAATATTTTATAATTGGTTTTGGTACGTACAATTTACCATAGTTTAAGGAGCCTTACTCTCGATTGCTTTCCAAATATAAAAAGTCTGGGACACTGGACTCTCAATGCTTGAGTAATCTTATTCAACAGGGAACTAAGCATGGCTTATTTGTTGTGGGAACTTTAGTGAATGGTCGTGTTTTCCTCCATCTTTGATTGAAAGAAATTTTCTCTAATCGCTATTCGTATCATTTGCCGGATTAAAAATATACGCATCACCCGGGATTGTACATAGTTAAAGTTGCATGATTACGATGTTCGTAGCTTATGACTGGCTAATGAACGATATTGCTGGAGGAAAATTTTCCAATTAGCGGTAGCGGAAGTCGTAGCCCCGTAACATCTTGTCATGGCAAATACGGGAGGAGGAGAGCGAAACCAAATTTACACATCAAAATGGGACCGAATCTTGGCGGGTCTGGGCAGTCGGACCCTATAATTTTGTTCACATCTGATCGTGTGGGGTCATCACACAGTGGCCGGAATGCTCGATGCCCGTCGAGTTTGAATAAAGACAGAAACATGTGGACTCGTCCTAACATTATCACGACTGCCTTTTGTTCCTTGCGGGAGCGAGCAACGCAGAGCATGTGTAATGTCTCGAACGGCCCCCATCAATGTCGAGGGAGTTATTACTAGTGTGCCTTAGCCGCCCAACATGCAATGATCCGAAGATAGTTGGATACTATTCGCGCAACCGTTCTGATTTTTTTGCTTTTTCGATTTGCTGCTTCAATGACACCAAGTTTTCGTTGTCCTACAAAATCCTGTTTACCCCGATGCCAGGATATGTTGATATGATATCATCTGAGCTTTTGTGGAATCACCGCTGACGATTCCAAAAGCTTAAAATATTAGATGAAGGCGCGGCATGATTTTTAAATATTTTTGACACTTGGCGTCATTGCATAAGCTATTTAAATATCAAACCAGAGTGTTAATTATATTTAAATATTAAATTATGTTTTCATGTAACAGCTTAAATTTTTCAAACAATTGACGGTGGTACCATGAAATGTCACAATTTACTTCTTGCTAGCACAAGTTATTGAAACTTTCATCTCTGACTAAAATACGTGCAATCAGCCTTTTCCATGCGACCCCACTCCCAAGATGATGGATGTGGTCTCGATGTTACTCTACATGGCTTGGTTTGGCTGCTGGCCAAGTGGTAAGACTATCAAACGGTTGGGTGGGGTCATGTTTGGACTGGGTCGTAAATGGTCCGATTCGAATGGACCCATTTAATCCGTTTTTTGATCCATTCGTTGTAATACAAATTTATTGACCTACACTTGACCCAATACATACTCAATTTGTACCTAACCTGATCCGTATTCCTAAAACACTTTCATATTTAATCCAATTTAGGGAAATTCATACTCAAACTAAGGTGAGATCGCAAATCGAGTGAGAGCTAGATCGAGTGAGGATGAGATAAAATGAAGAGAGAGTCATAGAAGTAGGTTGAGTCTAAATAAGTTGTAATTCATAAATAACCTATCTAGAATCCATGTATGACCTATTTGACACACATATTTTGTTTAAACTCATTTATATTCCACTTATTAAATATAGCTAACTTATATAACAAAACAACATATCTCATCATATATGGATTTATAACTCATTTTGACAGGTCTATTAAGTAGTAGCCTAATATGCTCTCGGGGCCACCTTAATTGCACTGAATGCCACGTTAGTTCCTTTCCTTTTCCCTTGCTTTCCCGACTTTTGCTTTCACACCCCCCCCCCCCCTCTCTCTCTCTCTCTCTCTCTCTCTAAAACACGAATAGGCCTTGTAGAGTGCTCTTCGTGTTTTCAACCATCGACAGGCTCCACAATGCACCAACCACCAACATGTAGCACCTTCTCTGCCTTTCGTTATGAGAAACGGACTAATGTTATTATAGTCGATTCGGATGATGCCCTCCGCAGCGAAGCCCTTGCAGCCCGCCATTATCTCTTCATCTTCTTTTCCTGTGGACCCTTCTATACTCTTCGATGGTCAGACTTCGACAATGGCGTCAAGCTTGACACTTCGGCAAAGCTCGACCCCTATCAATCGTATAAGGAGTTTAAGATCTCGACGTGATCAGAGTTGAAGATGTCAATGTGCATATCGACCGAAGTTGAAGATGTTCACATGAAGATTATCGGCCAACTTATCGATTAAGAAATTGTTGATTCTTTCTTGCCGATCATAATTTAAGTTATCGATTCAACAGAATAGTTGCTATGGCCATATCAACCGTATCGACTAAAGATTCAAGACTTCAAGTTTTTATGTCATTAATACATTTTCCAGTTCCTATGATTTTAATTCTAGTTCCCATCCTTTAATAGTTGGATAGTTCTTGATGAGGTTTATCTAATCGAATCGGAAGAACGGTATAGAAAAGAAAAACGAACAATGCGATTTTACCCAGGTTCACCCAGAAAAGGGCTACGTCTTGCAGTCTGTATTATTAGGTCTTTTGTCGCACAGTTACAATGAACGAAAAACAATATATATAGGCTCAAAACGGGCCCCACAACTAATAGACCAAATTAAATAAAAGCCTAAACCGAAATTTTCTCGAGGGCGCTGCCCCCACGCCCCCGCCCGCTCACCGGCAAGTGGGGTAGCCGTTCGCTCATCGGGGAGTTGAATCCCCGCCCGCTGACCGGCCAGCGGGACCTCCGTATCGGGGGCGCTGCCCCTGAACCCCCGCATTTCATGCGTAGGGATCACATGTCGTTGGTTCATACTTATATTTCCCTAAGCTCATGTGGGCATGCCCGATGTGAGAAATAAGGGTCCCCGAAATATTCGCCAACTCCAACAGTTCTCATGTCCTTAATGCTGAGTCTATTAGTTCCTCTATAAATGGATGAGAGTTCTTAAATGTAACTAAGTTGATTTTTACTACTTTTGTCTCACCAACCCCAATTTAACGAGCGGAGCTCAAACCGTCGACCTTAAAGTCGCAATCGTAGCTTGACCCAGATAGCATTGAGCTTGAGCTCGAAGAGCAGAGGTTACCTAGAACTGGGACTCAGGGTTGACGCCATGATGGAGCCCGAGGTCCTTGAGCTCAATGGCCATGGACAACAGAGCAAAGATACAAGTTGCAGAGATATAGAGAAAACTGGACAAAGAGGGAGAGACAAGAGTCGTCGGGGGGCCGCCCTAGACCGATGAGGGGGTGGCCGGTAATCGGCCGTGATAGAGGTGGGCCGTGATTGCGGGTGGTAGAGACTAGAGAGATAGAGAGAGATTGGAGGAAAAATTATTATGTGTCTTTGAGTGCACGAGTATATGATGGAAAACACCATTAAACGGGCAACACCTAGTGAGGTCCCTTTAATGACGTCTGCTCAAGCACCAACTAATTCTTGCTTTGCTTTGCTTTGAAAAGATTGTTGTTAGCAGACCTGTCAAAATAAGTGATAAACACGCCTCCTAACCCCATATATATCAGGCTGAGTTGTTAAATAAGTTAGTTATTCAATAAATGAACTTAGAAATAATGAGTGTCAAAATGAGCCATAAATGGATTTATAACTTACTTAAACTCAATCCATATCTATGACTCTCTCTTCGTTCTCTTTCGATCTCGCGCTCACTCACTTCACACTCACCTCAGTTTAGGTATGATTGATTGGATTAAATACGGCAGCGTTTTAGAAATATAGATCGGGTTGGATATGGGTCATTAGATGTGCATTGTAATAAATGAGTCTATTTGGGTCTGGAATTTATGACCCGAGCCACATGTTTGACAAGTCTAGCTATTAGTAAGTTCGGCTTCTTCGTGCAAAGGACGAGCCCCAGATCTTGAATTAGTGAATGTTCATTGTCTGATCATTGATCCTATTATTATCTAATTCGCACGTATAGAGAGCCCACATGTATGTTCTGTTCACATGTAGCTGGGTGCCTGGTTGTGGATACCAATTGCTTGAACTTTTTGAGGCCTGTTGGATTATGATACAACTCGTGCCTAATCATCATCCAATGTGTTTGTCCTCCAAATGAAGGAAAAAGTACAGGATAATGATATTCATACCCTAATCGAAAAATTTTGGCAACTGGTTTCATCCATTGCGCCAGCCTCGATCTCTATCGCTTGAAGAGATCGTTTGAGATCAAAGACTGCCTTGGGTCGCCAAGGAGACGGTGAAATCAAGAATGTTAGACTCAAACTCTAAGCAATGTGTGTTGCCAAATTAGAAAATATGTGTCACCGGTGCTCACTCCTATGTTACTCAGACAGTACAAGATGTATTTAAAATCTTTTGTGTTATCTCAAAACTAATCTCGTAATTATGTATGAATTGCTTTACTTCAGATGACTATGAGTGTACATTTTTTTGATAATTAGAAGATTATTGTGGTCCGCTTGTTTGAACAAAAACTGTTTTTGCAAAACTGTTTTTTTTTTTTTTACTTTTTGGTGTTTGTATAACGGAAAACTAATCAATTTATCGAAAATATTTGTGGACTGCGGGCAACAAATTTAAATTAGGGAAAAATGACTTTTCATTTTCACAAGAAGGAAATTACTTTCATTAGATTATCAAATAAAAAAATAAATTTCACGGGAATTTAATGAAACATTTGTTAGAACAAATGGTAAAAGTGTCAAAAAAAGTCATAAACCTATTACATTGGAGCCAGTTCAATTCTAAACATTTTATTCATGTCAATTTAGAATATCAATTCAGTTCTAAACTTTTTGCATTAATATTAATTCAGTCCTAAATATTTTGTGCTTATGTCAATTTGGTCAATTTTGGCCGAAAATTCATTGACTTGGATGTTGGTTGTCCTACGTGGTAAGGCTAGCGCTAACCTAGACATATATCAATTCATTTCAACATTTTTAAAATTTCAAAGAAGAAAAAATGTTCAAAGGGAAAAAAGTTATTTAAAAATATCCACGTCAAGCCGTGCCAATATCCTCTCGCAGTCCGCGCCAGTAATTTCGACCAATGTCCGGTCATTGACTCTCTTGCCGGATCCTCTGCCAAAATTCCTGATTAAATGACAAATGCAAAAGATTTTGGACCTGGCTCAATCGCAAAACTTAAACAATTGATATCAATGTAATAGCTTTAGGACTTTTTGACATTTTTCCCAAAACAAACTCATCATTAAAGTTAAGATCGTGAATGCGAGCCGCTTTTTCCAAAGCGGGTCATTTCTTCTGCCAGAACTTTGCGGCAAAAATTTCTAAAATCATTCCTATTCTAGGTTTGAGTGTCAACAATAATGATCAACTTCTTAAAATCAACGAGACTCATCGTCAACCTAAATTCTTAATGTTTTAATGTACTCCCAAACCCTTCCTTTCCTCGCTGGTAAGGGATTGGCGTAAGTAAGGGTGCACATGGTAATATTTCTAAAAATACATTTCTGCTCCAAAAGTACTTCTATAGTAAAAATTCGCTTGGTAATTTAACTTATGAAGTAGAAGTCCGTTTGATAAAAAATTTTACTTTTGAAGTGAATTTTCACATTTGAAGGTGTTTTTCTCTCAATTTGAGAAGTTAAAAAAAAAATTCTTTTCAATTCAAGAAATACTTCGCGTCTCACCCTATTTTCATTTGCATTCACCCTCCTTTTCACACCGGCTACCGACCACCTTCGGCCGGCTCCATCACCGCCTTGACCACCGCCCACCCTCATCACCGCCTGTGACCTCCTCCAGCCAACGCTCTCATTTCGCCACTCGTCGACCCCTCGCACCAACACCGTCGTCTACGACCACTGCCACCTGCCAACCTTCTTGGCCACCGCTAGTCACTAACACTGCTGACCTCGTCAGCTGCCACCCATTGCTGCCCGCAATCGCTGCCCCGGTGCCGCCAGATCCAACCCCCTCATCAACCACTACCTCGCCTGCCGCCCTCCGCTGCAGCTGAGTCGCCATCTCCGACTATCAAAGTAAAATAAATAATTATTTTTTATTAATAAAAATATTTTTAAAGGAAATGGCAACTGCGTTTTTACAAATGGTTAGGCTGCGTGAGTTGGTGCGAAAGCTTCCTTGGACTCTCAGAAAGCTCGGGGATGCGGTGCGGAGCTTCGGTTTTGCCTAGAACGCCACGACCAAGCTCTAGAAGTTTTGACTAGCTCGGGCATCAATGGCGGACGCGGAGAGAGTTCTCTCTCTCTGTATATGTGTGTATATGTTGTGTGTTGTGTGTTGTTATCCTCGTGGAATAGAATGAGCTCCTCTTTAATCCAAAAACATCTCAAATTTGTTATAGAGGAATCAAAAAATTTCACGAGTGGGAGAGGAGTCCATCGACTTACAATCGCACGTGAGGTCCTCTTGATTGGATTTCACAAGAGGGTTGGTGGGACGGGACGGGCATGCTAATGAAGCACATTAGGCACGGAAATCTGGTCCCGAGCGTTATCAAGTGGGAAGCTGACATGGAGACGGCGATGGAGCGTTATAAGAGCAAAAGAGAGGATTACTCGCCAATGTTCCCGTCTAAGGGTGGCTTCCACGAAATTATGAGTTTGGTGGGTTCTCCTCCTGAAGAGACCGGGTCGGGAGATGATGAGGCTTCGTATGCCAATTCTGATCAGTGGTCATCGTCCCCACACATGGATCGGTTGGCTAGTCAAGTGAAGTCCGGGGATTATGCTCCTCAGCTGTTTTCGCTTTCAAAAGGGCCGCGTGTTCAAGGCCAAGGGTCGGGCACGTTAGATACCGACATGGTCAATACCTTCTTATCGATCTTTATGGCGAAGGGAAAGTTGAGCTTGGCCTGCAAGTTGTTTGAGATATTCAGCGATATGGGAATCGACCCAACGACCTACACATACAACTCCCTGATGAGCTCCTTCGTCAAGAAAGGCTATTTCGACGAGGCGATGGGCGTACTCAATGAGATGGGCGAGAGGGTCTGCCCGCAGACATCGCGACGTACAACGTGATCATTCAGGGGCTCGGCAAGACGGGGAAAGCGGACCTAGCGAGTGCGGTCCTGGACAAGCTAATGAAGCACGGGGGTTACTTAGACGTGGTAATGTACAACACGCTGATTAACGCCTTGGGGAAAGCTGGTAGGATCGACGAAGCGTGCAGGCTTTTCGAGCAGATGAGGACAAGTGGGATTTGCCCCGACGTCGTGACGTTTAACACGCTCATCGAAGTGCACAGCAAGGCGGGGCGTCTGAAGGACGCATATAAGTACTTGAAAATGATGCTCGATGCTGGGGTCTCCCCTAACCATGTGACCGACACGACTTTGGATTTTCTCGGGAGGGAGATCGAAAAACTAAGGTATCAGAAGGCTTCAATGGTGCGCGTGGACACGGATGATTCTGGTTAATGGAGAAACTTTCTCGGGGGTGTTGGTTCGCGGGTAATCGAACTATCTTCCTGATCTTTGCTCATGAAACTGGAGAGATCAGCAATGATTCAAGCATCGTTTAAATTAAGTGTTAGATGTTGTAGTGACGAAGGCTAATTTAGTGTTCACATAGTGTGAGTCAGACTGTTGACGTAAGAATCTAGAGGTAAATTGCACTTCTAGGGTGATGGTTATGATGGTCCAAAGGATTATTTTTTGGTCACAATTGATTTGGGCAGTCATACAAAGTTAAATTTTTCGCAGTTTGTACATACTTTTAGAGTCATTGCTAAAAGGATTGTTGTAAGTAAATTTCTCCGAAAGATTGGTAATTTTATGACTTCGGTGACAATGTTGAAGTAGCTTCTCAGTCGTTACACAGGAGATTATACCTTTCACCATATTACGTCGTGCTTTCTATGGATTAAGTGAACAATCTTTCAATTAAAGTAATTGGACTACTAGTGTGCTTTCTATGTACTCAGTGAACACCTTTCGATGGAAGTAACTAACTCTACTAGTATCAACAAGTTGATCGATAGAACTTTATAGCGAGAATCGTGCACAGATGGAGATTAAAAAAGGTTAAATTTCGAGAGCCCCAGCTTAAAAAAAAAAAATAGTAAGAAGGAAAAAGCACGATTGGTTTCGACAGGCTAGGCCCGTTGGATAGTACAGGAGTAGAATGCCTAGTACTAAGCCAGTCGTCGTGACCCAATCCCGAAAATTAGGTGAATGGATTGCCAAGCCCCTCAAGAAATGGGCTTAGCTCGAGCCTTCCCAAGCCCATACTCAGGCTCATCCCAAATCGCGACGGGAGATTTAAATATCGGATTATACCGTAGTGTGGTCGTGTGACATGTGCAATGTGTACATATAAATGAAGTCGCCACCAGTCTTTTTTAGAAGGTAGACCAAATATCTTATCGAGCGATTGAAAGAATCCATTCGATTTTGCGGAACCAGAGAAACTGAGTTCATGAATTTGATTACGCCAATATTTCTATCGATACCCTTTCGATATCTAATATCGATTGATTTTCCTAATTATAATTTCATGCAGGTGCTAATTTTTGGTGAGGTAAGTTTAAATTTTCATGTAGATTGGGAAGACAAATCCTATCAACTACAATCAATAAAATAAGTGCGCAACTGAGGATCCAAACGTGTGAATAAAACGCATTAAAACAAGCATAGCATCTCTAGCATGCCCTAAAGGCTTAGAGCATGTGTGATTAAGGTTTGGGATTGACTGAGGAAAAAATTAGAAATAATTTGCCTAGAGTGGTAAAATCGTCATTTTTTTGGAAGGGTCGGGGGTCAAGAAAACCCAAATAGGTTAGACCAATTGTTTTGATCATTTCCTATTTTTTTGAGATTTTCTGAATTTTTTAGATTTTATTAAAAAAAATTCAAATTTTTTTATGAATTTTTAATCATTTTTCCATTTTTAATAATTTTTATTATTCTTTATTTTCAGAAAGTTATCCAGGCCGGATTGACCCGATCCGCTCCTTGTGGGCACCTAACCCAACCATAAGGGTTCTAGGTCAACCTAAATGACACCGTTTTTGCTTCTTCTTTTTTTGAATTTTTGAATTTTTTTATTCATTTTCTGTTCCCACAAAATTTTAGATTGAATGGCCAATCTGGACACATGGCTACTCCACAACCACCCAATTAAATTTGTTTTTTTTTAATCAATTTCTGATCTAATGGCACAGAAGGTGCCACATGGCTAATCCGCGATCACTGGATCTATTTTTAATTTTTGAAAGTCAATTTATTTCTAAAAATTCATTTCAATTTTCGTAAAATTCCTAGATCGCAACACGTGACTTTAATTGTGTCCGTCCGATCTTGATTTTTATTATTATATTTTTTACAAGTTTATAAGCCGGGCTTTCTGATGTGGACACCACATGTCGGACAAAGAATCTTTCCACACTCTAGTGTGGGTTGGGGAACACGTTTTAGCAGATAAATACTTGTATCAAATAATAAGTGATTGTTGGACATGCACTTGAGTTAACAAAAAAAAGATTGGCAACAAAATTTGGATTTTAACATTCAATTTTTACCAACGTAAAAGTTGATTTTAAAGATTGTTAATCGATGATGAAATAGTATTAAACTGAAATACTAATCTCATATGTCGATTATTTTTGTGATGAAGAACCAAGCATTGTTAAGATCTCTTCAAGATTTGAGCGCATCCCAACCAATAACAAATGAATGCTAGCTATTTTACACAAATACATATATCAAACGAAACGAATTTAATCGAATTGTCCATTGTATATGACAAAATGATAGATATGCAACAAACCATTTTTCCAAAGTTTCACACCGTACAGATTGGCCAAACCCTAGGTAAAGTAGATGGATGCCATTGTTAGGGATTTTTGGTAGGTTTTCTTAGACTGGTATACTCTATCCAGAAAAAAATTAAGAGTTGGTATTATCGTTTTGGAATTATTTATGTCCAATAGGATGTCTAGAATTTGATATAACGAGCATAAGGCATGGCTCGTTTGGGATGATTTGGCCTACCCATAACTCCTTCTATTGGCCTTAATGTCAGCTCGTTCCTTGCGGCATGTGTCGACCACCATAAGCATAAGTCCAAAACGGTTAATTAGGACATACCTCTTTCATGTCCGAAAACAGTTAATTCGAGCACAGCTCTTCATGTAAAAAAAAAACAGTTAATTCGGACACATCTCTTCATATTCGAAAACGTTAATTTGGACATACTTCTTCGGAGGTCGTAAGAGCCCCTAATATTTAAATAATTAGAAATTGAATTAGAACTAATAAAAAAATACTGCAACCGGTTACACTATTGGCAAGGACATTACAGTTAATTTATTATTTTAATTTCAAAATAAAATAATAAATATTGATTACTGTCAATTCTAACCGCACAGGCGTACAAAGTGTTAAGTGCCCAAAATCGGGCAATTATTCCACACACCCGCAGTTCAGTCTAAACAAGCTAATGAAGCATGGGGTACTTAGACGTGTAATGTAAACACCCTGATTACGACTGGGGGAAAGCTGGCACTGGCAGAACAGACGATGCGTGCAATCTTTTTCGATCAAATGAGACGAGTGGGATTTGCGCCGCGTCGTGACGTTTTAACCGCTCATTGAAGTGCAAGAGCAGGCGGGTGCTCCATCGAGAGTGTTGGGTCTCCGAACCATTGTCCTGACACGCTTTTTTGGATTTACCCGATGAGGGAGCTTCGAAAAACTTAAGACCGCATGAAACCTTTCCTACTTTAGAACTCACTTATGGCCAAACGGTTGGAATTTTTATTACTTTCGATGACAATAATGAGTACTTCTCATCGTTACACATGAGATTAGACTGTCACCAATATTACGTTGTGCTTTCTATGCATTAGTTGACATCTTTTCGATTGAAGTAATTGAACTAACTAGTTGTGCTTTGTAAGTTTCAGTGAACCCCTTCATGGAAGTATTACTCTACCAATAGATCTTCAAAGCGAGAATTATGTCCAGATGGAGATCACATACGGTTCAACAGCTAGCCCCGATGGATAGTATAAGAAGTAGAATGTCTAGTTCTGAGCCAACTACTAAATTGGAATAGCAGTGCAAATTTTCTCCAACAGAGGCCCTCCTCTAGTTCTGAGCTTCAGCCTCTTTGGTCTCAATCATCTGACGAAATTGCGAACAATCGTCTTGCCTTCGTTGTTTATGATGCTTTCCGGATGAAATTGGACGCCCTGAATTCCAGTGTCAGCTCGATATGGTTTTCCACAGTTGTAGTAAGGACAAGAATAAAGAGCATCGTCGGAACATGTCAAAATATTAATATGGAATAACCCGACACGGCACTACCAAAGGAAAAGAGAAATGTCAAAAATATACATGACACGGACAATAACATGAACCCCTCGTTGCACACAGACAGACAACACACGTAATCACAACAATCTGGGAATGCCAAATGTCTAGTCTTGTCTGACGATGGATGTTTTAAAAAAAACCGAAATCTCTGTTTACATTAACCACGAATTGAGTGCAGAGACGTACTTGTGAAGCCTCAGCGCAATGAACAAGATTTTGAGTGCCATAAAAAAGCACAAGACTCACCAAAAAAATGTCAAAGCGTGCGTGTAGATTGTAAAGTAGGACGTCTAATAATCCCATCAAGCGTGCACACATGCAGAGAAAGGATAAATCATTCACAAACATATGCCAAAAATCCACCCATACTGACAAGATTGCATTACTTATTAATAGTTTCTCCCACATCGCAGTTGTTACTGTGAAGGTGGGGCCAAATGAGCGTGAATTAAGAGAACATCATCAAAGTTCTGGAAGAAATTGCTGATCTTTTTAATGAAATAGAGATGAGTAGAGACCTGTAGATGCTTGTAAGTTTTGTGACGAGCGGCCATAATCAGTCCATCTTCAGTCCATGCTGTGACCTCCAGAAATTCGTCAGGAAAACTCTCCTTGTCGATCACTAGGCTGTGGTACCTACCAGCAGTGAAAGGGCTGCAAAAAACAAAAGGAAGCTGTTTTACACACTGATACATGAATAATGCACTGTGCTTTATGTCAATTAACTTGTAATAAAATGAAGATTTATGTACAATATCAGTTCGGAACACTAAAAGGAAGTGATCCTGCTACAAAAGGACATCAATAGCGCTGATCCTAGCTATACACAGTTGTGTTTGCCCAACAAATATCCATCTCGGAGCTTGACAAAAGAAATAAGTCCCAGCCATACTTGTGGAATAAAAATGCTAGAAAAGGAATGCAGACATACTTTGATAATCCAGAAAATAAGCCATCTTCTCCCTTCTCGTCATAATATACAAGAGAACTTTTTCCATGCATCACACCGTAAGGAGAACGCACGATCTTCCCTGATGCACCACATGCTACAGTGTAAATGCTTCACATCGACAATGAATATAACACAAAGTTCAGATGCCACCTAGAACCATTTTCTGCATCATAAGAAAGTAGAGGCCAGTACAATGGTGACAAAACACTGAATTCAGTGCAGAGAAAGCACAAAGCAGCATAATAATTTGTTGAATTTTATCGGAGATTTGACTTGAGCCAGGTAACTCAAAATCCTACACACATAATAGTTTGTGCCGCTAAAAGTTACTTTTAGGGGCTCCGAGAATGTGCTTTCCTGCACAAAATCAGAATTTATCTATATCAAGTACTTCTTGGTCCCCCGAAACAAGCAATTATAAAACAAAGATCCAATAGATCTTCCATAAGCATATGCTTTTGTTCAAAAAGACACACCTCCAAAGGCCTCCCCAATGCATTGTAGACCCATGCATACTCCAAAGAGTGGAACCACGGGCCCTAGTTCGAGAACAGTCTGCAAAGAAATTCCAGAATCCTGGGGTGTGCCTACAACAATAATGCTATAGCATAGGTTCGATATCCCTTTTGACTTTCCTTCAAGAAATAGCCAATCAAATGGTATCATATCATAGAAGCTCTAACCTGGTCCTGGGGATATAAGCACTCCTCTTGGCTTTTTGCTACAATACGTGGAAGCTATCAGTTAGAAGAGGGCCCCTTTCAAGTGAGGCACACTAATTGAGGTAGCCCATGTCAAGTGGCGAATGATTGGAAAGGTCTGTCTTGCCATAAAAAGTGGTGCGCTATTGTATCTTAATGAAAATGAAAGAGAGGAGATTTCTTACCTCGTCAATTCCTCCACAGTCAATTCATCATTCCGGTAAACCTCAAACTTACAACCCAGCTCTCCCAAATACTGAAAATTGACACTATAAGGTCACAAGGATTGTTGTACATTTGCATCAAAAGTATGCTCCTGCACAGCTCACAGACTGTGCAATTGCATAAATGACCTCCTCAACACACCTAAGTGCTTGTGTGCAGATGGACTCTTTGCGCACGCACGAGAGAGAGAGAGAAATATGAGGCTGATGCTTCTGTCGTATTAGGACTCGTACAGTGCATTTTTTGCTCAGGATGGACCTCGTATTTCATCAAAATCACCTTACAAGTGGAAAAGCTTCCAAATTTCTACTTTAACATGTTAAACATTTCAGCGAAGCATCCTTTTTAATCCAATCAAAAATGATGCCATGATTGACTGTGCAAAAGGCGGATGTGAGTTTCAGGGAAGTCTTTGCGAATGGACTACCATATGCATATCCTGTACTAGCATTTGTTCAATACTGACAAGGACCACGTTCATGCAGATTCCATGTAGCAACTGCAATAAACTCCAGGTTTTTCCATTTTGAATCTCTTCAACTAAACCATATAATAAGTGAAATAGACCATCCAGTATCTAAATGTCACCCAAGAGTGACCGAAGTGTTCAAGAGTCAAGACTCAGTATAAAAATACAGAGCAAAAAAGCATATTACGTAAGATTAAGTCCTAGCGAAGGCAAATCCCTTAGGACCCAGCCTCAGTGGCCTCTTCTTTTGTAATTACCCAATTCAGATGGGAGAGGAGGCATATTCACAACTTGATGAGAGAAATCAGATGCTATCAGAAGACCTAGAAACCCTATCTCACACAAGCACGTGAGCGCACGTGTACACACATGCATCCAGTTTCACCACCTAGGCTCCTTCAAATGAAGCTACATCCCAATCTCACAATGAAAAAGAAAATAAAAAAGCAAAAGGAAAAAAATTTCCTACAAACTGTTAGATGTGAATAAAAAACATGGCAATTGACGTCAAATGAGGCAGCCAACTATTGTTTATCATTTTCTCTGTTCAAGCAAAACCAGAGAACAATGAAATGACCTGGCAAAGGTTGTAAGTGAAACTGTCATAATTGTCAATGACGATGATTGGTTCATCACTCTTTCTAATGGACACTGGAGACCTGGAATTCAACTCAGAATTAGATAAAGACCTGGCCTTTGCGACAAATTTTCTTTTATTTTGTGCCACAAAACTCAGTTCTGCAAATCAAAAGGAAAACTTAGCTTCATTTATAAAATCACAGAGAAAAGCAGAGGATGAAAGAATGTGGTCAGAGATTACATACTTGAGGTGAGGTCAATCATAAAGAGGCGATTTAGGCGAGGATCTTGCAGGGTTTTATGAGAGAAGGAAGGCTTTGGGTACATGAGACAGCAGCGAGGCATCCCAGCAGCAGCCATCTTGATGGAGATGGAGTTCAGTGATGAGCGTATTACGTGTGCACTGCACAGTAGAGAAAGCCTATATAGCTCCAAATGAGATCGAGAAGCAAATGCTATTGACACTTCAAATCACTCCATTTTTATTAAACATACAAGGAAAAGCCTTAAAGGACAAATGTCATATCTGATTTTGTGCTAATATAGTTCTTTTGTTTATCAAATTGCCTTATATGGTTTTTCATTGCTCCTTTTTTTTAAAACATACAAGGAAAGACCTTAAAGAATAAATGTCTTCTCTGATTTTGTGCTAATATGGTTCTTTCTTATAACACTGCCTTATATGGTTCTTCATTTTAAAGGCAAATAACACAAAATAAGTCAGCATTATTCTCATCCAACATTCGCTCCTCATTATCTCTATTCTAAATAAATTCAAAAGTGGAATAAGATCACACCGGCATATGAGAAGTAAATCCATCTTGACTAAGCCAGATATCCATGTTACAAGAGGCAACGCTGACACCAAATAGATCATCCAATAAGATAAATAAATCCAACAAACCAGCCATACAAGGAAGTAGAATAAAAACAACACGCCTCGTTTTACAACTAGCATCACGAAAAGACAACCCAAAATTGGAACAAAAATGACAACTTGAATAATATTATCTACACTGTTTTTCCTTCACTTGCAGCTCCATGCCATGCAAAACTGAGCTAGTGGCCAGAACATAGCGTCTTCTTCTCCTTTATCCATCTTATTTATTGAGCAAGCAAACATCAGGTTTTATTGATGAGTTGTCTCCCCCAGTACAATCGTTGGTTTTCCTTTACAATGCTAATGCATCCTTATAGAAGCATCTTTCTCACTTCCAATAATGCCCTCAACTTCTCATCTTGGCTACATTACCCCATCGACACAGCGACCATGAGCATGGACATTGGACAGCAGTGTACAAACTGAAAAATCTTCTCGTTATAGGCTAATAGTCGTTTGGCAATTTTGATTGCCATTTTGGTTAGCCATATTGTTCGCAAGCACTTAGAAAAGTTACCCATGTAAGTCCATCATGTTGAAATGGCATCCGATTGACGAGGTTCTCGGCCTCGTCAAGACATTCCGTAGGACTCAAAAGATCCAATAAGCAAGTATAGTGAGTAATACCATAGCCCTTGTTCGTAGAATTGAGGGAAAAAATGACGACCACTCTTCTCTGATCCAAGACGGCTACAAAAAGTAAAAGCATTTAGCAGAAACCATCTTATCAAACAATTGCTGACGCTTCCTCAGCTTTCCCATGCTGATCAGCCCCAACCATGACTGAAGTTCAAGATGTCTCTTCTCTGCATTTCTTCCCATTGAACATATTCTTTGCACCAAGAATGCCGCCATACTCAGCATACATACCAAAAAATACATTGCTTATGAACAGGAGGGATTAATACCCAAGAACTTCAACAAGACCATGTACCCGCTTTCCAAGTTCCGAGCTGTCCACATTAGCACGAGAACCGACTAGGCAAGGACGAGCAAAATGCATTAACCTTATCCCCATTATGAACCAACCCGGAAATGAATGCCGCCATAGAGACAGCGAAGGAGCAAGGCAGCGCCCGCGATCACATTCCCCATCCCTGGGGAAAAAGCTTCCACGAATCGAACCCACGTCGCGCCCGTGCACTGCGCCAGGTGTGCTCCACACAACAAAAACCTCTCTTTTTATCATAACATGATATGGGTATCCTTCGGCTCGAATAATACCCTCGAATGCATGAACTAAAGAAATTAAAGCAACAAAACCAGCTTCCAACGCATCAAACAACCGACCACGAAACACTCACTGAGTATGTCACGGAGAGAGAGAGAGCAAGGCGACCTGTGGCACGAGCGGGAGCGAGGCAGGTGACGCGGAGCGCGACTGAGACGGTTTTCTGAGGAGGGGCCGGCGGCGGAGGCGTGGAGGCGGGATGGTGGCTGAGGAATGGTCACAGTTGGCTGCTGAGAATGAGGGCGGGTGGCTCTCTCCCACCGTGAATTAGTGGGATCACTACACAGTGTACATGCCCAAATTTTGGAAAAAAAGAAATGTAAAAACAGAAAAATAACTCAATTCGACTCGTAAAAATTGAAGGAAAGAATGAAATTTGCTTATCTTTCATGTAGCAATTAACTATGATATGGTGTTCTGTTCTACAACAGTCATGTTGGACGGGATGGAAGTAAATTAAGTCTATTTTACTCTCGTTATTATCTGATAGATATGTAAGTAGTATTTCTCTATAAATAATCACATCACATATTGTGAATAATAGAGTTAATTTTACCAGAAATTACAAATACAAGTGTCTTGTCATTCTTCTAGAGTTAATTAAACAACTTACTACCTCGGATACTACTAAATTGAAGTAATATCTATATGGCTATAGGATATCATTCTAGGTTAGTTTTACTATTCGCGTTCAAGTGATTTTACTTTTACACTTCCACTCTTTCTTGAAAAAAAAAACTCTTAAATTTTCATTCGAATAAAAAATTGGCTCCAGAAACAAAATTTAATGCATCTAGGACACGTTTGTTTCGTAAAGAATGAATCGTTCGAAAGATATTTTTATAATAATAATTATTTGTATCGCTTATAAAGAAAAGACTAAACGAAATAAATTCTTGAAATTATATATCTTCTACAAAATGGACGAGCTAATATAGTAATATGCAAAGAGAAAACGGAAAAAAAAATACTTCTACTATAATATGTTGGGAAAAGTGTTTAAAGAAAGTCACAAACCTATTACATTAGTGCCAATTCAATCATAAATATTTTGCATTTGTGCTAATTGAGTCCATCTCGGCTTGAACAATTATGTCTCCATCTACCAAAACATCTGCAGGAGTTTAAAATATATATATATATATATATATATATATATATATATATATGATTGTCTTACATGACAATGTCTGTGTTGATATTGGCTTTTTAGATAATTTTTTTTTAACATTTTTATCTTTTTTTTTAATTGAGGATGCTAAGGGTCGCTAGCCAACTCTTGTCAATCACAAGGAAGAGCTGGTGACCCTCGCCAGTACTAGGAGAGGGTATTGCAACCCTCACCAACCCTCATCGGTACTGAGAGAGGTCGTGACACTTAAATCCAAGGTGTATTAGCCTTGCCTAACCCCTATGTAAGGGCGTTTCTCTCGCCCAGACCTCATGAGGGCTGTGATGCCCTCTCCCAAGGGAGGTAAGGTTCTCATCGTCCCTCAATTAAAAAAGGAGTTAACACCATGAAAATTTTAAACTAATACACATGAGATAAATTTATTTCAAATTATTTTTTGACCACAAAAAACTTGAAATTGATATACTTATGACATATTTATCATAAATTATTTTTTTACCACAAAAAAATACAAGCTGATACATGTGTGATAAATTTATCTCAAACTATTTTTTCGATCACCAAAAATCACAAACTGATATACTTGTGACAAACTTATCATAAACTAATTTTTTTTATCATAAAAAATCACAAGTTAGTACACATTTAACAAATTTACTTTTCGTTAGTTTCTATTAAATTGAGTTAATACCATGAAAATTTAAAATTGATACACCCGTGACAAATAAAGGGTAAAAATCCCAAACATGTACACCCAAAAATTTTCACATATTATTTTACTCAGTAATTTGATAATAAAATTTAATGAAAACTAACGGAAGATAGCTAGTAACAAGTGTACTAATTTAGGATAAATTTCTCAAAGATATATCAATTTGAGACTTTTTTGTAGTCCAAAAAATAATTTGGTGTAAATTTATCATATGTTACTAGTTTGGGACTTTTGATGGTTAAAAAATTAATTTGAAATAAATTTATCGCTCGTGTACAAGTTTAGGATTTTTCGTGGTATTAATCTATTAAAAAATGAATAAAAAAGGCCAAAGACAAATTGTAAATATTAAAAAATTATAAGAAAATATCCACTTTAACTTTGACCGTGCTATGCACGATGATCGACCGATTTATTATCAAAATTGTCTAGGATTAAATTAGTACAATTTAAGTTTTGGCACCGATGTAATAGATGCAAAGTGCACTTTTTCCATAACATGTTAGATGGTATAAAATTCGATGCCCGCGATCCAGGCACCCTAAAGAAGATTCGGAGCTCGGACGAGAGCGAGAGAGAAGCAAGATCACTGCCCAGTACGCGGCGGCAGAGACGACATTAGGGTTTTTTCTTCCCGGAGAATTCGCCATGGTACCGCCCCCTCCCTTCTCTTTCCCTTCAGGATTCGCCTGCCGAGTTGCGGATTGCGAATCGATCGTCAATTTCGTCTCGTTCGTGCGATGCTTTGATTCGTGTCGTTGCAGCTTTTTCCTCCTTCGCGTGTTTTGATTGGGCGGCGTGCGATGATTCGTCTGTGTATCGCTTCGCTATGGCATTCTGATTCTGGAAAACCGATCTATCTAGAAGTTTTTGGCGATTGATCGATTCAAAGTTGCCTGCTTATCGCTCTAGTTCATGGAATCGCAGGGAGTCTGTTTCCGATGGTAGTAAATTCCCGTCGCTGATTCGATTGGTTTTGAGCTTGTGTCGATTGAGTTCTGGAAGAACTTTGGAGTGTTGAGTGGCGGTGTCGCAATGCGGATCTTTTCGTAAGATATAGGTCTGCGTAGTGTGTGCTGGGTGTTGTGTGGTCCGAGTTAGCGGCGCTGCTGTTTTGTGATGTAATGCTCTTTTTGGCTTCTTGGGTTCTCTAATTTTATGTTTGCTTCTGTTCTAGGTTCTTCTACAGCCAGACCCGTTTTTGAATGAACTCACTAGCATGTACGAGAGAAGTACAGAACAGGGCTCTGTTTGGGTTACTCTCAAACGATGTATGAAGTATTTTTGTTTAGTCGGATAATTCCACATTTTTGTTTTTCAATTATTCTTGCACGTAGCATGGAATTTGACTGCTGCAGTTGTTGTGCTTTAGCTTCCTTGAAGTCTAAGGTTCAAAGGAATAAGATGAAAACTGCTGGTGACTCGATTGAGTATAGATGCCTCATCCGTGCAACTGATGGCAAAAAGACCATCTCTACCTCGGTATGCTCTCTCTCTCTCTCTCTCTCTCTCTCTCACACACACACACACACACACACACAAACACAGACATGGGGGTTTGCATGTGTACATGTGTATGCGATTTGGTCCTCGCTATAACTGTTTCCTTGGAGCAAACTGTAATTTCAACCAAATTGAATCTCTAGCATTTCTCTGGGTCAGAAAAGACGGGCTGCATGGTGCCTGCAATGTGCGCTACATATATCTATACAGATATTACATAGACAAACACGTCTGGGCCTGCTCCGTGTTGACCACCTGGTTGAGAACTTCATGATAAATAACTGACATTGGATTGGGTGGTGCTGGATGACTTTTCTAGGCATGTAATGTGGTTTCAAGCCTTTGTCCTGAGATAAAGATGGTTTGTCTCTGTCAATGTGATTCTTCAGGAGGAGATAATACTATTTAGTACGTTCTATGATGTATACTTCTTTTCAGATCACCAGATATGGTTCTCAAGTTCCTGTAAAATGTTATGAATTCCCCTGAATTGGAAAGAAACGTCACACCAGACAGCAAAAACTATCTCAAGATTTCAATGCATTGAGGTAATAGAAAATCCTTTGGCTAATTAAATTAATCCTCATGAAAAATTATGTCGTAAGGATTTGCATATTTCAGATAAAGTAGCAGCACAATTCTGTCCAAGGATCATATCATAAACACAATAAAGGGTATTGAGAGCAGGAAATGCTTGATGGTTTACAATCTCTTGGAAGAGTACTCTCAATTTCCGTTCGTCAACTCTTTTTTTGGGGGGTCGAAAACCAGTCTCTCTTCAGTAAAATGCAATTCTAATTCTGGATGACATTTTTGGGACTATAATAGTTCGCGTCACCTTATCCTTTCTATTTCTAGTGAAGAGTTGATGACTAATTTTTCATTATTCTTGCTATTGTAATGAATAAATAGGTAGGAGCTAAAGATCATCAGCGCTTTCAAGCTTCTTATGCCACAATTCTCAAGGCACACATGACTGCTCTAAAGAAGAGGGAGAGGAAAGACAAGAAAAAGGCTGCTGAAGGAGCGGCGTTGAAGAAGGCACACCGAGGGTCGTGAAAGCCAAATTTTCATCAAGGCACTTACAACTGCTCCCAAAAAAAGGGCGAGGAAGGACAAGATAAATGCTGGAGAAGTAGAAGAAGATGCCACAAGGGGTCGCGGAAGCCAATTTGTTACTAAGTTTTGTCAATACGAGTACATTATCCATCGGCATTCAAATGCTTAAAGTCTCTGGGGATTTTTTGAACTGGGGGGCCTCTGATTACAATATTTCTGTAGCTAGAGTTTGTGAACATCTCATCTTCCGAGCGGCTGCTTACGGTCTTTTTATGCATCTTTCTTCGAGTCAGGAAAGTGTACATTACGCTCTTTGATTGCTGCTTTTTCCGACCGACCAAAAAACAAAGTAGGCTTTCTTGGTTGTTTCTCTTGGCGCTACAATAGTTGTTGCGCAGGCCCCTTTTCTTGCGCGCCTGCGGTTGTGGCAATTCAATTCGGTTTTGAACTCCAACCTCACGTACCATTACCAACCCCTAGAATGCCCAACTCATTGTTCCCTCTTGTAAGCATTAGGCTGTTTTCTACTCTTTCCCATTCTGTTCGCGTCTGTAAATCGAACAATCTGATGGCCTCGTTTGTCCCTTTTGACACTTACAAAAAGATCTATAGAAATTAAGCGACTCGCAATCTCTTTCAATCTTGTCGTATTTCTAGATGATTTAACCTCAAAAGCTAGCCTCCAGCAGCAGCAGTAGCATGAGAGAGATATATATTTAGTTACCATACATTAGTGTACACCATCTGCATACATACTGAAATTGAAACTAGTAATTTCCCGTTCAAGTATGGCATTTTGCATATATTGTCCGTCTTTTTTCTGAATTTACCTGTACAAAACTACATTCCGAGAAAGCATGTCGAACAATTGTTGCAAAAGAATTTCTGAAGTATCGACGAGGAATGTTAAAAATCCTTAGCTTTTTGTCTAAGTTCGTTCAGCTCCCTCTCTATGTCCGAATCTTGAAGAGACCTACTTGTGCTGGCAGGAACTGTTCTGCCAGGTGGGAGCTCTCCTTTCTGATGGAGAAGGGGAAAAAATACAACATTTAAAGACGTCCATATTTTGAAGATAGACAGTTCATAAGATATTTGAAAGATGAATAGCCGAGCTTCCTTTCTTTCCCCAGTTCCATGGCAAAGAGAAACAGGTAGAAAAGGCAGGACTTCTTTCATCGGTATTTTTATCATGGAACTATTAGTTTCTGGGAGTATCCAAAGGTAGTAAAACAGCACAAATCTCTCACAATTACAGTATTCCTGAAATTCTCGCCTTGAAATGATACTAAATCAGGCCTCTACAAGTTCGAAGCATCAGTTCGAAAACTATGAAGTGCAATTGGGAACGATAAATTCACCTTTTAAACCATGAATTGGTTATGCTATTTCATCATCTAAACTTCCAATAGTTTTATCATAAGTATGCTGCCGATCACTTGAGCTATTGAATTGCTGCATGTGCCATCATGGTGATAGTGTTTAGTTCTTGTCTTAAAAGAAAGCTGGTTGAAAAATCAAGAGCCGTACTGATGGGGAGTTACAACATTTAGTCTTTCGACAAAACACCAAGCACACGAGCTTTCACTTATTGCATAAAAATTCTAAAGCTTCACTCTAGACAACCAACAACCAACATCTTTTCTTCTTTACTCACTTTTTCATTTCTCCCAGCTCTTAACAACATACATATTTATTTCTCATAGCCCAGTAAGTTTGCTATGCTATGCGTATTAACTAGATCATAAATAAGTGAGAAAGACATTTACCGCAACTCTCTCCCAATTCAACATCAAAGAAAATAATAAACCAAACCAATACTATCTTCTCAGGGGCCAGAAGACCTACCTTTGAGCTACCGGAGAGTTCTTTCTTCAAGTTCTCAAGATCATCATCCACTGATGAGCTCTCTAGCAATGCAAACTGCCAAGAGGACGAATACTAGGTTAGAAACCAGAAGCAATATCATTTGTTATAAGCATCATCAATCTTGTTGAAGTATCCCGTATTGCTTATTTATGTTGCTTATGTAGGCCGTATGACATGCAGTCTCTTTCCTGTTAACGGCTTAAGCTTTAAGAATCAACTTTCTGACATGGCTTAGAGCCATATTTTAGTTGTCAATACCCCATATAGAATGGATTGTTTCGTTTGAAGTTTCATGTTTTGTCTTATCCTAGTTCTTCAATCCCATATTTTGTTACTCGTTCACTTTACATGTAACATGTTGAGGTCTCTGACATCACATGGCTATGGAGTTTATAATGGCCTTATATACATGTAGTCTCCCTCTACAATATAGCTTAAACTTTTAGATTTGGCCATGGGGTTTATGACAGCTTTTTTAACATGTATTCTTCCTCCACTCAATGCCTTGAACTTTTAGGTTTGACCTTTTGACAAGTCTAAACACAAACAGTGGACATGTTGCCAAATGATACTGTTGGGATCAGAAGTGCTACTTGTGCCACCATTTTAATAATGAATCTGAATTGTTTAGACCAAAAATGGATGCATTGCAGTTATAACATGTCCATGGTTGACCTCAAAGAAGCTGAAGCTGTTGTGTTTGAATGGAAAAGTCTTTTCTTTTCTCAAGGAAATTGAGAAATCGGTAAGGTGCTATAACCAGACCAAATGCAAAAGTAAGTTACATATTACGAAGGTTTAATGAGGAAAGGAAATGTAAAACGCCCAACAAGGACTCTTTGCATGAATTGGCATTTCAGGCTTTCAGCCACAGGTTACAGTTCAAAGTTTTGGCACAACAAACCAGAGTTTACAGGGAAGCTTCACCAATTTTTAGTCAGTTTCACTTAAAATCTCCTTTTATCATAGTGTTAAAGATCTGTTCTAAAGGATAATTGCTTCACCCTAATAGGTTTTTAGGAGAAAAATATCTGCAAAGATAACTAACTGGGGGGAAAAATCAGAACCATTTTACTAATGAGGAGGACTAAATGTAAACATAAACCTATGGAATTGAGAATGCAGGGATTAACCAGTTACCTTTCCTTCAAGATCATCTGTTGTCAACTGGTCTAGAGCCTCTGCTTGAGATTCCATTGCCATTACTACCAAATAAACAGACAGAAAGTTTGAGACGCCAGTTTCATCTGACAACTTCACGGGTAACAATACTTTAAAACAGAAATGTTAGCTATCTCACTTTATGACCCTACTAGACACACAGCATCTCAACAGGTGGCAAAACATAATTTCAGAAAATTTTAGAACCATTATAATAAAAAACCATCTCAAGTTATCATCAAATATCTGTTATTATCATTCTTCGCGTAAAATAGAACACATCATGACAATGAATCCATCACTTGCAAAACCTCAGCGCCTCCAGTTTCTTTTTCCTTTAACTTATTTACGTCAAATTAAATCTTCTGTAAATAGAAGAAATAGGCGACCTAACTTTCCTCAAAGTTTTGGTTCTATGCCCTGAGAGAGTTGGATTAAATTGCAACTGTTTAAGTTGTATAGCAATCCTTGCAACAGCAATGTTAACTTACATGACCTTAAATATGCTCTAGCATGTACCCAATAAAAAATAGCCCCATCGATGTAATTTGGAGGAGCAGAAATTCAAAACTCCGTGTATTTTGACAGTGGGAAAAGAAATTAGAAAATGAGAACAAGTGAAACCTTAATACAAGGTGGCAGTCCAATTGTTTTAGTTGGAACCACTTAAGCACAATGTAGGTTCTACTTTTACATGCACAGCTGAAGATGCTTAACATTCAGTCTGCATGTTCTATCTTTACCCATTACAACTAATGTTCCTAAACCTAACAAATATATTGTCTTTATGTGAACATTGTCACAGACAGACTAATACATAATATGGCATAGATGATTAAGCGGAACTTTCCAATTTAGCTTCAGTCTAGGGAAAAGATGAAACCTAGACAAATACAATCCACTTTCACTTTCTTCCCAATCAAAAGAAAAGGAGAAATTGCTATGGTTTCGTTCAGTTTGATTCTATTTTTATACTGATAGCTTCCTTTCCTTTCCTTTTTCTTTTCAGATGCATTCTTCTTCAAAGGATGAACAAACATGTCCAAAGCAACTGATACCCATGAAATGTAGAGCACTAGTGGGAAGAAAACAAGCTTAATTCAAATCCTTGTTCTCTTTTTCCATGTCCAGAACTCTAATGGAAGTGAATAACAGTCATGGTCCGACGCAAAAAGAATATATGCAGACTGCCCTTCAAGCAAACAAACAAAAAATTCCATTCAGTAGAAATTTTACCTTTCTCTTCCATCTTTTCAAATGCTGAAAGGGCATTACTTGTGTTAACGTTTCCTAACATTTCGTTAACTTTGGTTGCAGTCCTAAGAGAGAGAAAAGAAAAAAGATGAGCATCTCATATGGGTGACAGAGCAAAACGGGAAGGGAAAATAGCTATGGGAAATGATGGCAGTGGCAAACTTCGCAGACTGAGCCCGGGCTTTCAGAGTATCCTTTTTGGACTTTGCCTCTTGTATTTTGCTCTCCAAAAGCTACACAGAAATGGAGTTCAAGAATGCAACTGTAACAAAATCAGTATCTCCATATGAATATACTCTGGAAATAAAATAACCAGAAAAAAAGTATGGCCAGTTTTCTCTTTAAATCCAGAGGCCTATGCATAACAATCCCCCAGGTAAATTTAACAATCATATTAAGCTACTCATTTGCTAGCATTTATTCCTTTAACAAAAAACTGACCTTTAGCTGGAACTATGCATGCTATGAGTGCATTCAGCTATTACGGAGTTGAGATCAACTATCTGGTGGCTGAAGTGCATTACAAGTTACTCCAAGCCCATAGTTTTTGTAACGCTTTTGAAAAACTGCTTGTGCTAACTTAGAAAGAAAGCAATGATCGATCATAAGTAACATTGAAAGAGACATCAAGTTTATTTCAATGTATATTGCACTGCTTTTAATAAAAGGGCTCAAAATGACTTTTTTCTCCGCTTTTTCCTATTCAAACCCACTTCCTTTTGAACTGTTGTTTCAAAGTTAGTATGGAGACATAATTTTGTCATAGGGGTCTTCCCATACCACTGGATTACCAGAGGTCATTTCTCACCTAAAGACTATTGGTGACTGAGTTACACAAGTATACTGCCCAAATATGCTTTCATTGCTCATTTATGGTTAAGTAACCTTGACAATATGAGAACTTGACATACCCTGGTATTTGAGACCAAATTATCAACCACATTCTTCTGTTGATCATACTGTGCTTTTAAAGCGCTGGCATTGTCCTGAAAAAGAAAATATTGCATCGAAAGAGCAATTAGACATTTCTCACAAATACCTCAAAGAAAAGTAAAATTTCTAGATCTAGCCATAAGTAAATGAAAATCATCGCAAGTTGCATCATATGTCTATTCAAGCCAACAACAAAAAGAAAAATTGTTGAAAAGTAATTATGACATTTGGCAATAACTATGAAATTATCGAGACTTAAAGAAAAAGGATGTACTTATACATATCACATGGTAATGAATTCAGTTATAAAAGTAAAAGGTAAGATTACAATGAGGTAAATGTTTGGCCATGTTGAGAAACCTAAGCATCTAACTACTTTGTTATGTATACTTATCAAACAAAATTAACAAGAAATATTAGAAGAAAAATTAGACTGGCTTGGATGAATTGTAATGTGTATATACGACAGACCCCTTATGTAATAGACAGAAGATTAGAACTTCACCTAATATGTAGCAAAACAAGGACTTCATGCGAGTCAAAAGCTGAAGCAATTTAGAAGAAAATAATAAAGACTATATATGTGCATACATTATTCTTTTCGCACTCTGTTCCCCCATGGTTCAAAAACCTTCCAGATCATGGAAGCTTATTGCAAACAATGCATAAAGATGTATAACCCAGTTATTGTATAAGTGCAGACTCAAAGAGCACAGGATAAAGCAGTCAAGCTATATTTTCTTTTGTTAAACGCACTTCCTGAAAACCCTAATTATATGATCACTCAGTATAAGAATCTCAAAGGAAACATTAAAGTACCATCATTCTCATCTCCTTGAGAAGCAATCTCCAGGGGAAATTATCCAATTTCAACTATTTTCCAGGAACTTTAGCTTACTACACTGAATTAAACTAAAAGAAATGCTGACGAAATATTATTATTGACTGTCACTTGTGAGACAATGAAATATTTGTGCCATTTAGTTTGAACTTTTGATGTAGGACCTCAAAACATACTAAGCTGTCAGTCTCTTAACCTTTCAAAAGTGACCGTGATAGTTTGTAGAGAAGGTAATGTCTTATATTTCCTTGCTTTAACATCATCAGCTGACATGATCATTATTTCTGTTTACTTGACGTTAGATTTGCCATGTTGGCATCCATGTGGCTACCCCTCATCTCTCTCTCTCTCTCTCTCTCTCATTGGCCCCCCTCAAGAAAAAAGAAAAAAAAAAGGAAAAGAAGATTTGCTGACTTGGGTAAACAAAATGGTAGTCCACATCATTATTTTAGCCCAATCAATGCTGACATGACAATGCACATTAGAAAAATTCACGTGACGTGGTGGTACACTTAATGAAAGGATGGCATTGAATGGATTTTTGAAAGTTCATGGATTAGATTGAAATAAAAAAGAAGTTCACGGAACACATACATTATTGAAGAAAGTTTCAAGGACCACCCATGTCATTATCCCTATATTCCGGGCAAATGAATATCTTGCCGGCAATCTCATCATAATCAGAAGAAAATAAAAATAGAGCAAGATAAGAGAACACTGGTTTTAGTTATGTAATGGTCCACAACTCCAAAGAAGAATCTTATGAAAAAAAATTTGCAAAATAAAAATACAACTTACAGCATAAGATTTTCTCCTTTTAAGAGCCTCACGTGCAAGATCTTCTTCCCCCTTCTGCAGAGCCATTTGAGCCTTGCGATACCTAAGACAGAGAATTAGTATCATACAACAATAACCTCATCAAAATTAGCGGAAAAATAGTCTAATCCCATATACCACTCTCCCGAGGCCTGCTCTGCAGCTTTATATTTGTTCTCCAACCGCTTTTGAGATGCAATTACCTTTAAGGATCACATGGGATCTATTTAGAACAACATTCCAAAGTAACAAGAGACAAACTATGGTTAATAAACTAGGCAACTTCATAACAAAGATCATTTTGAAGCTTCTAGGAGCAGGAATTTTCAAACTATACTACTCTTCATCAAGCTCGAATCACTTGTTGCTGACCTTTCCACATTTAAGAAAACAGAGAATTATTTATTGAAGAAGTGAAGTGAATCAGAAGAAGTGAAAAAAGACAGGACAGAAAGAGAAGGAAAACATGCAGCAAGAATTGGAAAGCTTACTTGAGCTGTTGCTTGCCTCATTTTTATCAAGTCATCATTCATTTCAAGCACTGTCTGTTCTAAAATCTTCTCTGGATCTTCAAAAGTACTTATGACTGCATTGGCATAAGACTGCAGATGGAAAGAAGGGAATCAGATTATATGCTGTGATTGAAAGTAAAACAAGATACCGTGGTGTGTATATGTGAACAGATCCATGAACTCAACCTTAACCACTCGAGCAAACCGATCAAAAAGATTCATACGAGCACCAAGAGCACCACCACTTCTTCTTTGACAATCCGATGCTTTGCAACGAGCAATTCTGAGTTTTGTAACTCTTAAAGCCCCGACTGCATGAATATTTATGTTGTGTATGTAACTGTTCAATGAAAAAGACATATGGTGGAATTGCACTATACGCATAAGTTTAAGACTTTTGGTGCCCTTATCCCTTGTCCAATAAGTATTGCAAATGAACAATTACGCCTTCAACTCTGTTATAGGCAGAGTAAAAGGTACAATGTCTAGTCTTTCCAGTTTTAACCGCACAGGATTTTGATGATGTCAAACAGAGGGTCATGCATCTGTGAGGGAGAACATCTAACGGCATGCTACAGACCACTTAAACTTGGTCAAGCGCGTTGCCTCATGGTAAGAACCTCTTCTATGGATCTTCGCAAGGAAATGCATATCCTTTTCATTTGAGGTCTGGCAGTTCTATCATTTACTGCAGACATGGAAGCATAAGGTAATAAACCGTCTCTCACATCTATCTCTACACAAATGAAGCCATCTAAGATATCTTCCAATGCCTCTGGGAATGCTTAACTTCTACCTAGATTCTCTCCCTGACGATAAAGGAGATAGTTGACTTATTGCCTCATGGTGTTCTCACGGTGCTATCAAAGGCCTTTTTTTCCCCCCATCCCCTTTCTTTCTTTTCAAAAAATCTACCAGGAATTCATACTGTTTTCGCGAAATACACTATCAAGGGAACCTATCTCTGCGTCTGATATAGTGATCACTGTACTAAACATGCCAGGGGAAACATTCCTTCTCATCAGTAGCGTCACGCCGCTAGAACACAATCCTAATAGGCATCGCACTTTGGTTCCTTTTCCTTTTTCCCCCAGTCGCATTCCACACTACCAATTAGGAAGTTCCAACACCAATGCGATCAATTCAAACCCACTGCCTGTTCTTTCGCATTCGCCCATAAGCTTCCCAACCCATGCTCCCACACACAATCAGTTTCACAGGGAACAGAAAAATCACTACAATCAGCACTTCGACACGGAGGAAACCGGTAAAAATTTAGCGAGAAGACGCACCTCCGCCGTTGAAAAATGAGGTCGTGAGAGGCTTCTTGATGATGCAGAGGCCATCGCTGGAGCTTGAGGAAGAAGCATGCAACGTCGGCGGCGTCAAACCTGCGAAAGTATGCAACTTCGCGGCCATTGAGTTCGTTCTCGGACTGAGCTCTCCGAAGTTCAAATGTTGCAGGAGGAGGAGGAGGAGGAGGCTGGGACAAAGGCGTTCTCTTCCGGGATAACATTTATTTATTTTTATTATTTTTTTAAGCCTTCGATTAAATTTCATTTTCCGGAAAAGGGAAAAATGAGGAAATAAATAGCGCCCCCCCAAATTATGCGAAAGAAAATGGCCCACTACCCAAAAAAACTCAAACTTTAGCATTTGTGACAATTTTATTCAAATTTTTTTATCTCATAAAAAATCTTCAACTTTTACTTTTGTCTCACTTGTAGCCCGAACTTTTACTTTTGTTTTAATTCTACCGGTCTAGTACAAAAAAAAAACTCAACTTTAACATATGTCTTAATTATATCCAAAACTTTTTTTGTCTCATAAAAAAATTTTAACTTTTATTTTTGTCCCAACTCTATTACCATTAACTTTCCATCTATATTCATCATTAGTTAATCCCATGCGGCATTGCCATGTGGTTAATGAATTACATCTCAATAAAGTAGACATAAAAAATCTTTGAATTTCTTTTATGTTGTTTGTTTTCCCTACATATTAGGGGTGATCGGTTCCCGGTCCGGTCCGGTTCCCCTCGAGAACTGGGAACCGGACCGGTGGTCCCGGTTCCCTATTTGCCGGAACCGGGAACCGGACCGGACCGACGGTCCCGGGACCGGACCGACGGTCCCGGGACCGGACCGGACCGACCCCGACCGGACCGGAAAAAAAATCCAGAATTTTTCATATTTGTAACACTAAATTGAAAAAATAAATAAATAAATAAACAAACGGTCTGGTCCGGGCGGTCCGGTCCGGTCCGGTCCTATACCCCGGAACCGGGAACCGGACCGCCCGGCCACTGGTTCCAATTTTGGGGAACCGGGAACCGGACCGGGACCCCCTAGAACCGGGAACCGGACCACCAGTCCGAGCGGGACAATTTGCACACCCCTACTACATATTGTCGAAAGATATAGAGTCACTTAAAACGATGTGTTTCGTACTCTCTTCAGTATTCAATAACTCAAAGAACAGCTAGATATAAAGATATTTGGATGAACGATGTAAAATCTTATCGTCTTTGAAACCTATTATTTCTAAATTTTGAAGAAACTTTGGTAAGTTCGACAAGAACATTCGAATAACGTAAAATTAACTAACTGTGATTATGGATGGAAGGTTGATAGTGATTGAATTAAGATAAAAGTAAAAGTTTGGGATTTTTTATGAAATAAAAAAAGTTTTGAATATAATTGGGACAAATTTCAAAATTGAGAGTGACCGGTAGAATTGAGATAAAAGTAAAAATTTGAGATTTTTTATCAGACAAAATTTTTTTTTGGATATAATTGTCATAAATGTTAAAGTTGAAGTGTTTTTGGTATTAAGCCGAAAGAAAATATATAATTAAACATCAGACGCCCGCCAAGGGCCTTTGGGTCCGATGCCCGACCCGCTTTCCGCCGGTCCATCCATTGATCATATTAACAACGGAGGTTAAAGGCCACCATTCGCCGCCGGCGCTAAAACAAGAGCTTCGTCCTTCGCTCATCTTCGTCGTCACCCTCTCCCTCCCTTCCCCCCCCCCTTTCTCTCTCTCTCTCTCTCTGCGTGGTGCTTAAAGAGACGCGTCTTCGCGCCATGGATTTGGAATCGTATTACGAAATCGATCGCACGGCGGAGTTCATCCTGAGTCGGAACTTCGCCAGAGTTGCTTTGCAGGTACCAAGCGACCCCTACCTATTCTGTTGTTTCTGTCGATCGCTCTGCTTCTCATAAAGCTCGGGAAAGAGACTAATTTGGAGCTGGAGTTGCTCCCGCTTCGTTTTGCTACCGTCTTTTGGCCCTTTTAAAGCTTCGAAGGCGAAATACGGGCTGACGCTTTTTAGTTCGCTTATGGCTGGATGATGTGAATATCACACTTGTCCTTAGTGAAATGCTAAACTAAGGGGAAAAGTGTTTTGAAATAGTGATCTTGACTAAATCCTGGTTGCAGAAGTTTTGTAATTGTGAAATCTTTATTTGCTGCTGCGACATATGTGATTGGATAGATTAGTATATAGGGTCGAAAGTGATGGTGGCATGGGGAGTATAACTGGCTAGGTATCTGTGCCAACGGGGTGTTGTTTTCATGTTCATGGTTTAATGAGCTTATGGTTATTGACTAAGCCTTCAATTTTGTAGTGCACGTCGATCCATTTCTTCTTTTTTTGTGTAAGAATGTTTTTCTAGTTTAAGATATGACGGATTGAGGGAATGCATTTTTTGCAAGGTCCAATTTTGCTTGTTTTTTTGGACAGTTTCCGGATGACCTGTTAAAGGATTCAACAAAGGTGGTGAGAGCTTACATGCGAAACTTGCTTTCTGAGAGATCTTCTGGTGAGGAAAGGGAGGAGACCATGATGTTGGACTATTTTGTGATGGCAGACACCACCTTGGGTCAGTTGTTGGTCGACGAGGTCGGAGGCTTCACACATTATGCTGACTGTGTCATACATTATGGGATACTTGTCTTACTCCGTGAGTGTTCTCTGAGTTGTTGCTCGTCTGACTTTTTTGTTCACTTGGAGTAGTTTTATTGATTTGATCGGTTGCAGCATTAAATCGTTTCATCTGTGTCAGTTTGCCTAATTCCTATTATTTAGAAAGCCAATGAAGATATCAACTAACGTGCATTATATCGTCCTGGACATTGACGCCTTTCTTGCTTCCTCTGCAGCACTCAACCCTTCCAGCATTTTTGTTTTGGGAAAGGCTCCTATAAATGTATCAAATTGTGTGAAAACTATTGCACACTGGCAGTACAGTGGTAAACCTGTTATGGTAAGATATTTTCTTACGCACCATGTTGGATTACTGAATGATAGTCTATGCTTTTGTAATTTTAAAAATTCAGACAGTTCCCACCTTTTTTATGGTCCAACTTAGTGGCCGCATGATTTTGAGGAGGAATGTGATACCTGCCCATGTGCTTTTCATTACAACTGATTAACGATTCTTTAGGGACATCCTGATACTTCTCTGTGCCTAGGCGCAACTGTGATTGTAAGTATATGTCCATATTGGGCTAGTGAAATTAGGACATAGTAATGAAGGCTCCATTTACTTGATTTACGTTGCCCTTAGCCTTTTTCTTTTTGCTTAATCAAATTTTGCAACTCAATTTACCTTTTAAAAATTTGGAACTCTAGAAACTGTCAAAACAATGAAATGTTGACATGTGATTTCCATACATTTTTCTCATTTTTTTAATAAAATATAAGTAATATTTTTTATTTTTGGCGGGAAACCTTTAGCTTTTGCTTAGGTGTACACAAACTGGCCCTCAAGTTTATATCAGATATAGAGGTTTCGAGAGTCAAGACTATGGCCCATTCATTGCATAAAAGATTTTAAGTCTGGTGTTTGTTTGACTTGCTTAAAAATTGGGGGAGGAGGTTTGGCTTTTAGCCTTTTTCTTAGCTTGAGCTTTTGGCAGTCAGATGCTAAATTTTTAAGTTTGAGAATTAACTCCTGAAATCTCAAAACATATTGATAGTGCACCATGCCCTCCCCCTAAAGAGAAAGAAGAAACTTAGCTTTTGCAAGAATTTGTGATGTCACATGGTTTATCTCCTCCACAGTTCTTTTTGGGCTGGAATATGCTATGCTATGCTGGATGTGAGAAAGGCAGTGTTGGAAGCATAGTAACCATGAAAATCCAAGATTGAACTGGAAATCAAATTTCTGATGTTGTATGTTCAGTGCTAGAATCCTCAGGGAAGTCTGGCAACTTGGTGGAGTCACGGGATGGTGGTGTGTCTCATGCCAATGACGCTGTTGGGGTACAAATATCACTAGGCCACACAACGGAGGTACTAGTCGGGAATGGACACTCAAGGCGCAAGTGGAGGATACTCAATGTTTGGATAGGGTCAGAGAATGTTGCGTTGCCAAATTTGTTTGACAATTCAATGGGTGTGACAATAGGTATGTAAAATTTAGATATATTGATTCTGAAATGTTCATTGTGAGGGCCTCAAGCTGGCGATGAGAAGAGGGGGGGGGGGAATAGGTCGTCCTAAATCTATTGTTTTATGTGGCCATGACATGTACTCTGTCCTTGCTAAAGAGATTATACTTGAAACTTCTACTTGCTGCGTTTGAATCCAATTTGCATAAACCTGTGATTGATTGTGCACTATATGCAGAATTGATTGTTATAATCCTATCCTACAAAAAAACAGCTGCCTGAGACGCAATGACATGACTGTTTGTACAGTATAGCCTACCCAGTAGCGATCATATTTAACATAAATTCTTCAATGCCATTGACTTTTCTTATATTCTGCCCATGTCATCTCTCATGGCATTTCTGTGCGTTGGGTGGGAATTTTAGATTGTTGTGGTTGGGATGGTATGGGGTTGGGGGAGGATGAGGGTGAGGGGCAGTGACAAGTCAAACAGAGTCCAACCTCAATTAGAAGAATTAAGGAGGAAAGAACTTCCTGAGTCAGCAAATGTTCTGAACCAATGCTTGCCATTGTTTCATTGACACACTTGAATAATCTGCATCATACATCAGTAGATCATGTAGAAACTATTAGAGTAATTAAATATTAAATTACCGGCTTTCATCTAATAGCTTAAACTTTAGAATAGATGGCAGTGGTCACAAAATTAACGTGGTAATCAAAGCGTGAGGTTCTGAGTTCTACCTTTCCAGGCCCTTATTTACCTCCACCATGAAATATTCCCATGCTTAGTACTAGGCAAAAGACTAGACCAGACTAAGCGCGAGGAAGAGTGTTAGAGTATTAAATATTAAATCACGTCTGCATCTAATAGCTTAAGGGGGGGGGGTTTTTAGAACAGCTCGGCAGTGTCACAAAATCTAAATAACTATGCAACTCTTGCAACTATAGCATTACTAAGAGTGCGGTCTATGTAAAACTTCATCTAGAGGTATGACATTGCATTAATAGGTCTTCTCAACTATTGTAAATATGCAAATGTAATCAATTATGAGTTTTTAAATTTGATAGACTCCACGTGGGTGGGATCCATTGAACTCGTCTTCGTAGTTTGGATTCATGGCGTTTATTGCCTTTCTTCTCAGAAAGTTTCTCTAGATGTACCATTTATAGGCATGCTGTTGATTCTAGTAAATATAATGATAGCCTATGTGTTATTGTGCATGTGAAATAATTGAAACTATAATGCGTCCATAATCTTTCCTTCACTAACGAGAAAACTCATTAATCAAGGGAGTGCCTTCCATGTACAAACTACATCATACATGCAGAGTCTATCAAATCTAAATGGGTCTGAGTGTGCTTCTATGATATTGGGTGAACACCAAAACTTAATAGCTGTAGGCATCTATTTTTTGTGAAATCAACCGTAGCATCTATGTATGGAATTCTTTTTCTCTGATACTTGCGCTTCAACCTAGTATTGACCCACGATTTCTGATGTGGAGATCTTTATCTGTGTTGTACTATTTTTGTTATCTTGGCCATGGTTATTGCAAAGTCATGAAGGATAATGGGATGGATCAAGGGCAGCTGTAATTATGGTGTCAATACCTGGTCACATGAGCAATAATATTGTGGCCTAGGACATCCTGTGGCAGCTTGATGACCACAGTTTCTTATTCCCGCTGACACTCCTCCTCAATAAAGTTCTCTACCCCTTACCTCAGTGCCTTTTCTGTAAAATTGCAGTGCAGGACTTGAAGTGCCTGATGTTGGACAATTTGCTATATAATCTATATCTTGTGATTTTGTCTAAACTTCAGCCCTTTAGTTGACCTTCAGTCATATAGGTCTAATCATCTTACTGAGTACTTCTGCCTGAGCTTATAGTCTTATCAATCTATCATATCTATGTTCTTATGGTCTAATCATTTTAATAAGTACTTGTTGCCCTAAGCTTGAGTGAGCTACGTACAGCTTTTAAAGGAAATTTTGGATAAAGTTGAACGTCTGCTGGATCAAAGTAGTTTTGCATTTACTCTTCCATTTACCTCAAAATAACAAGTATAGATGCGATGCATATAACTAGATGTTTTCGTCTTAGGCCAGTCTTATAATTGTTTTGCACTTCCATCTTAGCAAACTTCATTTTAGACTGATGATGATTGGTTTCAGTCAGATATGATGCGACAGAAGATCGCTTGGTGACAGATTTATCACAACAGAGAAAAATACTTAAGCGTAGGTATTATCTCAACGAAATTGTTGCTTCTGTCTCCTCCCGGGGGCCCTAATGCTTTTACTCTTCTTGATAGAAACTATGAAAGTTTGTAATTGTTTCTGGAATCAGCTCTGTATTAAATTCACACAAATATCAGCAGATACTTCCTGGTGGAGAAAGCAAAAGATGCTAATATTGTTGGGATTTTGGTGGGGACCCTCGGGTGTTGGTATGTTCTGCTCATAATTTCTGGCGGAGTGCTTGTGTTTAAGTAGCCAATCTTCCTCTTTCTGGGAATACTAAACTCGTCCTTCTGGAAGAAGGATTATGTGCTTCTGAAAGGGTTTAAAAGTGCTCGCAGTTTATGTTAGTTCTGTGCTACTTTGAACTAGTCTTAAAACATAGATTCTCTGCCCAATCTCACACTTTCCAGTATTTCAGGATACATAAGTCGCATCATTTTGGGGGGAGGGTGGTCTAATATAAACCATGTACATTGTTGAAGTTATTGATGATTGCAATAATCTTGTTATGTGCTGTAATCAGACGTTGTCAATATATATTTTCAAAGATCTAAGAGAAATATAAATATAGATGGGATAGAATTGTTTTGAGGGGTCTAACAAAAGAGAGCTTATGAAGATGTGATCGATTAAAAAAAAGATGTGGTAGGTTCGGATGTTATGGGACATGTTGGTTTATCTGTGGTTGTCTTGCTCTATGTTTCAAAGTTTTCATATCTTGCATCTGCTGCTAGGAGAGAAGCTTTGCGATGATTATGCTTGTGCTTTGTTGGGACATTGTGTAACTCTCAAATTGTTTTGAAGCCGGCTATCTTTCATTGATACATCAAATGAAAGAGCTGGGTCACGGGGCTGGAAAAAAGTCCTATACTCCATTGCATGGGGGACCAAATCCTGCAAAGCTTGCCAACTTCCCTGAGGTTAACTCCAATGCATGAAATATACATTTTTCTTGACCTTGTGAGCAAGAACTAGCCTCAGAATCTCTGATGACTGTTTCATTCTTGCGGCAGTGCGATGTTTTCATCTTATGTCTCCTGTGCCAAAACGGGCTCTGCTGGACAGCAAAGAGTTTTTTGGCTCCTGTCAATCACGACATTTGAAGCCATGATAGCTTTCAAGAGGTACCCAATGATTGACATCTAACTGCTGTCATGGTTCGGTTATGAATCTGCTATTTAAACTACTAAAAATTCTCACATCTCTCTGCCCTCTCTTCATTGAGTTCTTTCCATCTTTTGATGTCCTCTTGTTTGCTATGTTCCCCTCTTGCAGTTATGAAGAACTGTAATCTTCTCAGTAATTACAGTACTATGATGAAAATTGGTTTCAGGATATGAGGAACAGTTTTTAAGACAGCGTCTTTCGTGCCAGTCTCCTTATGTCTATGTTTTCTCTGCTGATGATAGTGACATGGTTGGTATGCCCAGCATGTAATTCATAGGTTAGTTTTTCTTGTTGCAGTTAAATATAGGAAAATGAAGGAGAGCATTCCTAAGGGATTATCCTGTTAAAGCATTCTCCTACAGTCTGGCCCTGGTGATTGACAAGAATGTGATAAGTGTCCAAAAGTGTTTTTTAGTACGCATTTTGAGTAATCAACTTATGTGTCTGCTCCCTTACCCCCCCCCCCCCCCTCCCCAACGCCAAAAAAAAAAAAAACTTATGTGTCCCTGCTCCTCCTGGTTAACCAAAAAAAAAAATAAAACCGAAAAATGCGTACCTGTAGGTGCGTCATGAGCCAAGTATAAGTAAATCCAGGATCATCCACTAAAGTATCAGTCTATGTGTGGCTCTGTCTTTATCCCTTTGGTGTAATTTGCTATTTGGTGATTACTGATACATCTATATTTCACTACACTAGTGGAAGTCAGTGGACAGGATAGTATGTTATGGAATTTCGGGATTGGGGATTAAATTATCCCTGGAGAGAAGTCAGGAGAACCATCAGACAAGAAGGCTCGTTTCTCCTTCCTTCAGGGTGGATATTTAGAAGACCAAATCTGGATGGTATTCTTTCTTCTCACCATAATTTCAGAGATATGTCTGATCGTGCAGATAAATGTCCCCCAATGTTTAATAGATCATTACTACCTATTTCTTCTGCTCAATATTTCTTGCTCCACTAGGATACTTGACGACAGGTACAGATAATGAAGGGAATCTCGCATTGGCGCATGCCACGGAAAGGCTCTTTCACTGCAGGACAGGCATCCCAATTCCTGTTGTCAGAGTATAACGGCAAACATCTGGGGGCCGAGTTTCGCGCAGCTAAAACCTATTCACGGTCTGACATGGATAGCTACAGCTCTCCCCAGAGCCTTTTATTGTTGAGCAGGAACACTGGCAAAGCGTCAGGGTATGGAGGATAGACAAAAAAAGCCGTGAGAAGGATTAGATCGGACTGATACAAAAGTTTAGCTGCATTGAAATTCGCTTGATGCAACTCACTGACCATCTTGACGTCGAAGTTGCATAATTCAGTTGATGGACAAATCAGTGGGCCCCCTCATTGTACTCTCATACGTTCAATTCATGTGCCAGCGGGCAGAGCAGTGACACTGGGTGTTTCGCTTGGGATTGAAGATGCCTCTTTTTGTCATCTCGAGCCATAAAATGGCGAATGTGGAATGTAAGATATAATGATTGGTCCTCTCAGCAAATTAGTTTAGAGAGATAAGGCTAATTTTCGTGGGTTTGTCATAAAGTATTGGAGAAAATTCTGTGTAATTACATTATTAGTGATAGCTTTAGGCCGTATGACAACCATTCTGTTCCAGAAATAAGTTCTTCTGGAACAGAAATAGTTTTTCTACATTTTGCCAGAAAAACCCCAAAAAAAAATTTTTTGTTTCTGATTTTGGTCCAAAATCTATTTTAGAACAGATTTTTGTTTCTAGAAATTAGAAAAACAGATTTGCGTTGCCAAACTGGTTTCTGTTTCAAATCTATTTCTGGAATAGAGTTGAGAACAGAAACAGAGAAATAGAAGACGTTGTCATGGCCGCCCTTACTCTCGGTTCCCTTTTTCTCTTTTCTTTTCAATTTTTTTTTCAAGTGGCTTTTTGGGGCTTTAGTTCTTTCTGTATCATAAGGCTTTAATCTTTACTGTGTTCTGTAATTCATTTAGGTTTTCCATAAGCAACTCTTTGATAATGTAGTTTGTGTTATTCTAAAAAAAAAAAAGAAACACACCGCAAGCGTGCGCAATCACAGCTACCTGAAAGCATGTGATGATAACTTTTAGACTTCTTTTGATGGAAAATAAAACGTGAAAACACTCTCTGGTGTATCATACATAGAAGTAGAATCATTTTCACGATGGGGGATGGGGGGGGACGGAACGCAAGTCGACATCCGCCAAATCGCCGCGAAAGGTAGTGCTCTGAGTATTGTCAGAATGAATCAGAAACGAAGTGATTGTCGTCCATGGTGGTCCTAACTTTGGATTTTTGGCAGTTTCGGATGTTGCCTAGAAGCTCGAGTCTGGACGATAATGTGGGAAGCTCATCTATGACAATGGTCTCTGTTGACAATATACGATTGCCCCACAGTTTGAAAATGAGTATAGCCCATAAAGATGCGGTTTGACTTTGCTGAAACCCTTGATTGAACATTCAATCTGATTAGCTTCCTAGTCCTCCTTTCTCTGTGAAATTTCAGGTGGCACGTCCCGATGTGAAGGGGCAAATAACGATCCCGTTCGACTGTGGCTACAGAGACCCCCCGATCGGGGCAATCGAGCACATCAAAACCGCGACTCGAGAATAGGAAACAAGTAGCATTCGCCGGTGTGATCAGCGAAATGCCCTTGTTCAAAGGCTATTTAAGGCTCTTTGGCTGAATTAAAGGCGAGGTTTACTGGCTCAAGTCCAACTTAGGCGGTCAAATATGGTCACGGTGGTTTGCGTGTGGCCACTCTTTTATTTCTAGATTGATCCCGCCCCAGTCCAAACATTCAAAAAGTCAACCCCCACTATCCCAGCCATCACTTTCACTATGTAGGTTTTCATATCTTCCATTATGCATGGTCCGAATATGCTGACTTTGAAGCTCCATGCAATATGCGTTATTACCCTCATCCATACACTATAAATGTCCAAGCCGCTCCTCATCAAAACTACCATTCATTAACATTCCTCCCTTCAAAATGAATGACAACCCTCCAGCTCAAAAAGCTCCTCCTCACCGCTGCGCAATCGGGCCCGGGATTGTCATCGCCACTCTGCCCAACGCCGCCTCGTCCAAAACTGTGGGTGCGCGGCTGACCAGTGTTGGCAGCCAGTGGGGGTACTGGAGGGGGCGGCACGGGAACGACTACTGCGGCACTGGTTGCCGCGGGCCCATGCAATATCGCCACCCCCCACGAACGGCGTGTCCGTGCGGATGTGGTTGACGGAGGCCTTCTTTAAACCGGGATAATCGGGGAGGCCGGCGGAGAGCTGCGAAGGAAATTGCTTTCTACTCGAGAGAAAAGTTTCTTGGGCCACGGGAGTTTATCCTCATTTCGGAGAGTCGGTACGTCGACGATTTCGAAACGAGAGATTGCGCCTTTTTCGCCCATGTTACTCATGAGACTGGACGTAATTATCTTCTCTTAATCACTCAATAAATTAAATTAGAGGCAGAGCAGATGAGATAATTGAATGCTAGCTATATTAATTTGTGTTTTGTACTATCTAAAGAGAAAATTTTTGCTGCTTGTGGTTGTGGCAGTTTTTTGCTACATAAATGAGATAGATGGACCATCAAAGGACTACTGTGATGAGACAACACCCAATACCCAGCAACCGACCAGGGGTACTACGGTCCGCGGCCCCATCCAACTCTCTTGAACTTCAACTACGGCCGGCGGAGAGAGCAGTCGGGTTCGACGGGCTCAACTCCCCCGAGACGTGGCACCGACCCGTTGATCTCCTTCAAGACTGCTTTGCTGGTACTGATGAACTTTGTCCACCGGTCATTCACCAAGGGTTTGGAGCCGCCATCAGAGCCATCAATGGCGCGCTCGAGTGCGATGGCGGGGAACCCCCGCCACCAAGTCAGCTCGGGTTCAGTATGTACCCCGAGTATTGTAATTCAACTTGGGTCGCTCCAGGAGAATAATCTCACTTGCTAACCTGAAAGAGGAGTAGACTAGACGTGAAATCAAGTTATTACACGTGAGATTATGGGACTGTCATGTAATCATTTCTCCTTATTGTATCAATAATGATCCCTTACAGATTAACAGGAAATTGTTCTCCATTTACTTTTGGAGGGATTAGCGAATTTGGTTTCCTAAAGTTGCCATCATCATTAAGTCATATTTTCATTCTACAAATGCCACATTAACTTTGTAGTATCCTTGTTGTTTGGATTGTCCGCCAACACATCCTGGCGCCGTTACGGAAAAATATCAAAAAAATTTTAAATTATTACTTATGTTGAAACAGTCTAATTTTTTTTTATGCCTATACCTTTTTACATGATACTAACTCAGTCCATCCAACCAATTTTGGTCGAAATTCCTCACGTGGACGTTGAGCATCTTGCATGGTATGGCTGACGCTGACATAGATTTTTTTTTTTTAATGATATTGAATGTTTTTAGAGTCGGATCGCCAATCCACACTTGGGCGAGGGCGAGTGTCAGGCGAGGTCCCTCTAGACGGATTTAGTGAGGCGACCCTTGCTCGAGTGAGCCAGTCCTCGCCGGACATGGCATTTAGACAATTTGTATAATTATTTCAAAAAAAAAAAAAAAAGTGGCAAGACTATAGAAATATTAAACTCTAGAACCGCCTATAAATATTACAATCAAGAAATTGTTTAAGTTCACTTTTTCTTCTATGATTTTGTCCGTAGCTACAGGCATCACATGATGGAGTTGGGGGCTTCATTTGAGCTATGCTAAATTAGATTCGAGAATCTGCTAGTATCTTTGTTGAGAACTTTCCCATTTTAGGGCCAAATTGTAACATACCATAATTACAACACATATCCTTTGAACCTGAATATTCTACATTCTCTTTTTTATTTCGTGAAATGCTCATTAGAGTGGTCGGATCAGCTTCAGCTTTTGCTTGCGTGTACCCCCACGATCAATGTTTGTGATGAATATTATTCATATGGAACGGTCCCAAAAAAAAAAAAGGCCTCCTTTTCGTAAGAGGGTTTTTAATTTCTAATGATTTCTCTACTCCCTAATTACAATGGAATCACGATTGATATCTCATCACGTGCTCGTCTAAGTGATTATTATCATTAAAAAGCTAAATCAACTTTTAAACTTAAGTAGTAAAATGAAATGGGCAAAGCACACTGAGTACCCATATTTTGCGTACAACATTCAGTTTGTGAGCAGTATATTATTTTTTTATCACTTCTGCCATTAAAAAAGGTTATTTGATGCCAAATCAGGAAGGCCCGCCAAGTCAGACGTGGCAACTATTTATTATTTAAGTAGTCCTATTGGGATCATCGAGATCCACGTCACCTTCCATGGTAGAAACAATGTGTTACCTCGTGGCCTAAATAAAAACGCAAAAGACCTAAATTGTTGGAATTGTAGCAAAGCCCCATTGAAACGCCTGCCCAATTGGAGCTCATATTTGTGCACCCTAATTTTGGCCTGCCCCCAAATCATATGATGTCGCCGCCAAATCCGAGGTGATGGAGTCAGTGAATCAAGATGGTTTGTGTGCTTCGCATAATTTGCTTCCATGTTAATGATGGCGGTCCTCTTTGGGATCTTGATGCTTCATACATTAAAGGAGGCTACTTGAATTCATACTCATTGAAGTTTGTCAGGAATGGGAGCTGGTTAATACGTGCGCGAAGGTTAATCAGACGCAATCACTACAAAAGGTTTTGAAGGTATTGGATTCTATTTCTGAAGGTTAATCTTTATACTTCAGTTTTTGCTGCTACATTCTTTTCTTTTGATGGAGGGTAGGAGCTTGCAATGGAGGGCTGGAGCTTTAGTAGTGCTCTAATTCTTCGCGAAGCAGAGGGGGAAAGAGAAGCTTGAGTGTTACTAATTTTTTTGGGTTCTGAGTCCCATCTGACTCAGTGTGAATCTTGTGG
>JAGVVM010001229.1:0-28252 GCA_019149425.1 Psidium friedrichsthalianum | reverse complement strand
ATAGACCGCTTCCCAAAATAAGAAAAGGTCTAAAAAAACACACCGCTTCCAAAATAATGCCGGTGATAGTTACAAGCGTTAGTATTATTAAAATATCAAACCGACATTTTATGACACATTTTCTCAAAATCCAATATTCGTCTCAAAAAGAAATCCAGACCGGTACTATTACGACACACTTATCCCAAATAGCTTTTCATCTATTGTGCAAAAAATTTATCTCAAATTAACACTGAAATTCTTGATTAAAGCGGATTCTTACCTGATAGACAGATCATAAAATATATAAGACTCTGCAAAAATCGATACTCATTTCTAAAGTGAAATAAAATGGCACCATTTATTCACTAGATAGATTTCACTAGAATTATGGTGATATTTTTCCTTTTTAGGCCAAAAAAGAAAGTGTTAATATTACCAAAAACCCCAAAACTAGAACATTTGTGATAAATTTATCTAAAAATATTTTTTACCACAAAAAATCCTAAAATGGTATAACTGTGACAAATTTACTCCACATTAATTTTTTATTACAAAAATCTCAAATTGATATACATGTGACAAATTTACCTTATGTTAGTTTTCGTTAAATTGAATTAATACTATGAAAAATCTCAAAATTGATATACCTCTAATAAACAAAGGATAACATATACACCTAGCAATTGCCACACGTCATCCAACTCAATAATTTGACGATAAAATTTAACGAAACTAACAGAAGTTAAATTTGTCACATATGTATTAATTTGGGATTTTTTGTGATAAAAAAATTTATAATAAATTTATCATTTGCGTATCAATTTGAAGTTTTTGGTGGTATTAACCCAAAAAGAAATTACAAAATGACAAAGTTTCTATTTTTGCTTTTGTTTTTATTTTTGAGCAGTGTGTTAATTCACGCGCGTGCTTCTCACTCGTGAACTTATCGCGTCTTTGCCTCGTAATATTCCTTTCCCATTTTTAATTTTCTTTATCCCCGTTTTCTTTTACACTTTTTGGGTCCGTCGAAAGAGATGATAATATCAACAACACGAAAAGCTTCCAAAGTGGTGGGGATATTGAAGAAACCATCTCTCTCTCCCTCTTCCTAACCATTATCAACGCCTCGCTTTACTTTCCCAGTTACAGAAAACAGAGAAGCACCCGCGCCCTCTCGCACAAGAATTCTCGATCCTAACAGCAAGCCAGTGCTTTTTCCACGGCGTTTCCTCGACGTGACTTCAGATTCGAGTTGTCAAGAGCTTAGTTTCGAGAAGCCGTCATCTGGGTCTTTGCGTTAGACCTCAAGGAAGGAGCTTTCTGGGTTTTTCTTCTTTTCCTTTTTCGTTTGCGATTTGGGGTTGAAAATTCTTGGGTTGCGAAAGGGACGGAAGGGAAAGATGTTGCTGAGGAATGTGGTGGTGTTGATGCTGTTGGTGACGGTTGTTGCTCCGATTATTCTCTACACTGATAGAATCGGCACTTTCAAATCTGCCTCTTGTAAGTTTTCCTTTTTAGCTTTTTATAATTTCTTGCGCAACTTCTTTCAAGAAATGAATCTTACCCCGAAATTTCAGATTGATTGATTCCTCTCTCTCTCTCTGAGTTTTACGTGTATTGGTTTTTGCCCCTTTGTCTATTTCTTGCAGCTAGTAATGAATTCATAGAGGAAGTCACATCCTTTGTAAGTTTTTTCCACTTGCAATCGTAGATTTATTTCACGAGCACCCAAAACTATTGATTACTGATTTTTGGTGATTTTGCTTGGTGTTGATGCTCAGACTTTTAGTGGTGATGCAGGGCGTTTGAATGTGCTTCCACAGGTATTTTAGTCCTGGGTTTTAATTGTTTCTTCTGTTACTTTTTTCTTCTTTCGCTGTGGTTGTTTTTGCTGTTAATTACTGAGATCTCGCTCTCACCCCTTTTGTTTTGAATGCAGGAATCATCAGCAACTCTTAAAGAACCGATTGGATTAGTTTACACAGATAATAAAACTAAAGGTGCTCTTTTTGGATCGATTTATCTGTTTGATTTGGTTTTAGATTTTTTTTCGTTGTTTCCGCTCCACATCAAATTGTATGGTACAAGTTGTGAATCTTGTCCCAGGAAAAAATGGTCAATCGGTGGAAATTTTTGTTGATTTTTTTTTTTGTAATTTATTCAATTTTTATTTTGTTGATGTTGTAAATTAGATTTGCAAAAACAAGAGGGAATAGAGCATAAATCTGCAAGAGTATTGTCGGCGACGACGAATGACAGTCAAGCTCAAAAGGAGAACCCCATCAGACAGGTAACTGATGGGAAAAATCAAGAAATGCAGAGTGGAATTTCAGAGAAGTCTACCATGGCAGATGAGAATGAAGTCAGGAGAGAAGGGAAAATTCCCAAGGAAAAGGGTGGGAAAGCTAAAGCTTCCAGGCGGTCATCATCAGATAATGTTGCGCAGAATGTGGTAAATTCGTCTCTATCCTGACTAGTTTTCATGTGGCAGGTTGGCTCATCAAGTGTCTTAGATATTGAGAATATGTTGCAGTAAAGGCTTGCTTTGTGCTTTTGTTAATGAGTTCTTTTAGCTGCTTTAACTATTGGGTTAGCGATTTCTTACAAGGGTCTGCGTATTCTTCCTAATGCATATAGAGGTGGGCATTGGTAGCAACTTTAGAATTTGACAATCAAACTTAATTGCTTATGAGAATCTTTATTTGTCCCTCCTTTCTCATTTGTCGAGGTAGAGATCACAGTCGATTGATGGATTTTATCCATCAGTTTTGTTGTTTAGGCCATCAACTCCTATACACGTTTTTTTGGTTGATTTCTTGAATTTTTCAATTGAACTTGAAAATCCACGAGAAATGAATTGACTTTTAGGTCTCAGAGAGTGTAATTTGACTCCATATAATTAAGATTTCACAATTCTTCTTCAGGAAGATAAAGCCGAAGACCAGTCTCCGAAGACTCCTGTCATCCCTGGAAAAGAAGAGACTGCAAAATCTGGAGAGGGACAGAATGAGCAAATGGCAATGCCCAATGCTCGTGTCCAGCAGCTTAAAGATCAGTTGATCAGGGCCAAAGTTTACTTATCTCTACCAGCCACTAAGAACAATCCTCATTTTACTAGAGAGCTTCGACAGCGGATCAAAGAAGTTCAACGAGTGGTTGGGGCGGCAGTTAAAGATTCTGATCTGCCAAGGAAGTAAGTTGATGGGTCTCTACTGCTAAGATTGCCAGTCACTTTCATATGCATGCGAGTCTATTGATTATATATCTTGAATGGCACATACAGACGTATGATTGTAAATGTGATTCATTTTCTCATCTTGTTTAGCTAAGAGAACTGACAGAGAGTGCCATAAAATGTGCAGCTCCTATGACCGGTTGAAAGCTATGGAGCAGACATTGGCCAAAGGCAAGCAAATTCAAGATGATTGCGCTGCTATTGTACGGAAACTTAGGGCTATGCTCCATTCGACGGAAGAGCAGCTTCGAGTGCACAAGAAGCAGACGCTGTTCTTGACACAGTTGACTGCAAAAACCCTTCCTAAGGGTCTTCATTGTCTTCCTTTACGCCTTACTAGCGAGTACTATGCCTTGAATTCTACCCAACAGCACTTCTTGAACCAAGAGAAATTGGAGGACCCCCGACTGTTCCATTATGCACTGTTCTCTGACAACGTGTTGGCAGCAGCTGTTGTTGTGAACTCAACTATCACCCATGCGAAGGTATCTTTGTATGCCTGTAAAGATTAACTCTATTGAGATTGGTTTCCAAGAAGAAAGTAAATGATTGACAACTTAGTGACTAGAGAAAATGATAATGTTGTGATGCTTCTGCTTGTCTTTTCCTTTTCTTTTTGGCTTGACTTCTTGTTTATTTCTTTCGTGATCATGGACAGGAACCCTCGAAACACGTCTTCCACATTGTTACAGACCGGCTCAACTATGCAGCAATGAGGATGTGGTTCTTAGTAAATCCTCCGGGGAAAGCCACCATTCAAGTCCAGAACATAGAAGAATTTACCTGGTTAAACTCGAGTTACAGTCCAGTGCTCAAGCAGTTAGGTTCTCCATCCATGATCAATTATTACTTCAGGACTCATCGCGCGAATTCTGATTCAAATCTGAAGTACAGGAACCCTAAGTACTTATCTATTTTGAACCATCTTCGATTTTACCTACCAGAGATCTTCCCAAAGCTGGATAAGGTACTGTTTTTAGATGATGATATAGTAGTACAAAAGGACCTCACTGGTCTGTGGTCCCTAAATTTGAAGGGAAAGGTAAATGGTGCGGTGGAGACTTGTGGGGAAAGCTTCCATCGCTTTGATCGCTATCTCAATTTCTCTAATCCTCTCATCTCAAAGAATTTCGATCCCCGTGCTTGTGGCTGGGCATATGGCATGAACGTCTTTGACTTGAAGGAATGGAACAAGCAAAACATCACAGGAGTGTACCACAATTGGCAGAAACTTGTAAGTAGTCACTGGGATGTTTTTATATTCAGTTCAACACACCTTTCATTGTTTGGTCATATAGTCTATTTAGTACAAGTGAAGCTACATGTTTTAAAGCGTGAATAGAATGCCAAACTTACTTATATACCCTGCCATGGTGGACGGATTTGGAACTAAAATATCAGGTGGTCAATGCTTTTTGAACTCAGCTATTGTGCTTATCTCATGATCCTATTTTAAAGCATTAGCCTTGGGCAGAAAATTTCATTGTCCGATCAGTCAATGTAATTCATGACAACAAGGCCTGAATTGCTTCTCTCTTAAATCACTAAAAAGAAATTGTTTTTGCAGAATCGTGACCGGCAACTGTGGAAGTTGGGGACCCTGCCACCTGGCCTGATTACATTCTGGAACCGTACTTATCCACTTGATCGGTCGTGGCATGTGCTGGGACTAGGTTATAATCCTAATGTCAACCAGAGGGACATAGAGCGGGCTGCCGTCATTCACTACAATGGCAACATGAAACCGTGGCTTGAGATAGGCATGCCCAAGTACCGGCACTATTGGACAAAGTATGTCGATTACGATCATGTCTATCTGCGGGAGTGCAACATCAATCCATAAACCAACTCTGCATTTGCCCGTTAGTGACATTCCCTGACCATCAAGATACCTATTCTTACAGGTCCACATCACTCTCCATGTAGGCGCTTCTTTTTTGTCAGGAATTAACGCTCTCTGATTCTTTCTGTACACATTTCAGTTTTCCCCTTTCCTTTTCTTTTTTCTTGGTTCATTTTTGGGCATGTTAGATTCGGTTTGAGAATGAGTTATGCAATGCTCTGCTCCTTTTGGCAAAAATTGCAGGTGAAATATGTAAATGAATGAAGCTAGTATTTTTTTTTCCGGCTTTGTGTCATTAGAATCAATGTCAGTCTTCTCAAGAGCATGATTTTCCTCTCCTCGACATTCTGACTCGTTTGCTCATGCCGATGAACTTATTGTCTGAACGTGTAGGGTTTTCTATTTGAGTTCCTGACCATATCATTTTGTTCACCTACGGATGAAGGGTTGTTCTGGTGCTCTTTTGGGGTTTCTCCTAATGAATGTTCTAAACAGGGAGCTAATTGTCAGACATATTCCTTCTTTCAAAGGACAAAGAGAGAGGGTTGTGAATCTTTACATTGTCCAACCAAAGTAAAGCCAGTGTGGATCATTTGTCCTTTGTTGTTGTCCACTGCCGACGGTGAAATATATAGCAAAGTATTGATTTTTCAGTAGGTTTGTTTGGGACTTAGTTGTTGTTTTCTTCTTTTGCTCTTTTGGATATGTTCTATATATGGGTATGGGTGTGTGTGTGTGTGTGTGTGTGAGAGAGAGAGAGAGAGAGAGAGAGAGAGAGAGAGTATACAATGTTAGGTAAGGATGATAATGAAAGGTGTGACATTTACTGTGAAGTTGGGAAGGGAAATAGCTGTCAAATGTGGGTATGCAGTTATGATACTCAAGAGTGAGATCTGGGTGAGGCCAGCGCACAAGCCCACATGTGGTTGGTCGAGTATGAACTGAAATTATTATTTGGTTGGGGCTCGTCACACGCAAACTTGTCCTTGGTGTTTAAAGAAATTGCATGTTTGGGTGTTATATTATTCATATATCATTTGGGAGTCATTTGCCCTTCAATCACGGTTGGAGATGAAGATGAGTGAGGGTGGGTGGTGGTGATGGTGCTGGTTGTCAGGCAATCATTTTGGGTGCTCCCCCACCTTTCGGCCAATTCTTATCGTGGGTGTAGGACCACATGCTCTTCTCCTTTTGAATTGTATTCTTGTTTTCTGTGGAGAAGGAAAAATACTTTCTTTTTTTTTTTTTCGTGGGTCGGAAGGAAAAATACTTGGGATTGATGAATGTTTGGTGATTGTGGTGCTGATCTGGAGCGTTGGTTTGGTGGGGGCAGTGTACAGCTTTCATCATTTTGGTGAATTTTTCTATTGAATTATTGAATTTTGATCTCACTTATGTTAATTTTTTTTTATTCGTTTGAAATATAATGCAACGGAATCGCACCAATTTCAATAATCTAAAGACCACTAACTGTTCGACGAAAAAAAAAATCCGTTGTGTTAATGGTTAAATGGAAAGATGACAAAGGGCCACGTCAGGTTCTCTTAGAAGTAAGCTCCTCCTAGAGCACGTTATGTCAGGCTTGGAGTTTGAATGGCTAGGAAAAATTGAGTATATACAACTAAGTAAAATATAGATGACCAGAACAAGCGGGATGTGATTGGACAGTCTTAACTGCCCGCGCCGAGGGATTGTCTGGAACATTAGCTCTTCTCGTCGCAACAATTGGATCTCTTTGTCGTTCGGCTTGTTGCGAAGGATTGCTGGTTGGGTTTGGTCATTTTGTGAATGTTCCTGATATCTTCTCTGTCGTACGCATGGGGATTATCTCTTCATTCACTTTGCATCTGCATGGTTGGTTGCCTCAGATTTGGGCTGATTGAAGCAAAGCGGCAAAGCTCTTGCACATGTCGTTCATGGCATGTCGTCTGTGACCTCCTCCTCCTTGTCCTTGTCATAGGTTTAGTCGCATGCAGGGACGTAATCTCTATACTCACTTGCACATTTGTTTTAACTCCTACACAAACCTTGGGAGTGTTTTAATGATCCCGCCATAGCCTGCATCAGTCCGGACATGGCAGTAACACAAAGAAATGGGCTACGTGAGTTCATGACCGTTTCTGCGAGCGAAGCAAAGTATCGTACGGCATGCATGTGGTTTTTGCTGCATTACAGGTGAAGTGGGGCTTTGACAAAGACACGTCTCTTGAGGAAATTTTTGGCATTTTTCCTACTCTGGCTTGTTCTCCAAGGGTTCTTTCATGTCTCATCAGAGAGATTATGCTGGTGCATCACCTTTTTCACGATCCAACTTTGTAAAAAGATACAGAGATTGCCCAAATATGCAGAGTTCTAGCAGTTTGAAAATTTCACAACACGTTTTGAGTCCTCCAGTCTATTTTGACGAACTTGCAAGCGCGAATTGCCATCTAGAACGGTTCTGTCCCTTTTGTCGAGTAATTCAGTTCCGTTTGTGCGGCGTTCTGATCTGGACTTGAGAGGAGCTGCTTGCCGGGTATCAGGTCCGGTGCACTGGCGCTTATGACACCCTTTGACAGAAGCTGTTCATTCCAGATTCAAGACGCGGACATCTTCTAGTTTAGCTGGTCGATCACCTTAGAGCCATCTGAGTAATCGTTGCAACATGATGCTCCATGCCTAAGGGTGCGAGAGATATTGTACATATGGCTCGGCACAGTGCCTACCATTATTCGACTTCTTTCCTGATCCATCTTGAAGTTCAGATAATGCATTCTAGCATGTCGACTCTGAAAGAGTGTAATGCCGAAACGAGCTTGCTTTGATTTCTCTCTCTTTTTGATTGCCAAATTATCAATGTAATGAATACTGTTACCATCAAGTCAAGTGAAGTCATCTTCTTGTTTCTGTGACGTATCACATGATTTTCATTTTGAGTATGTCTGATCTTGTCCGCGAATCCCTTCATCGTTACGCTCATTCATCTATATTTTGTCCTGTCCAATTCCGCTGTATAGGGTATGGTCAGATTTTAATGTTTCAACGCTTCACGAATTCGTAAGGGACAGCAAAAACCAGCGTATTTGCCCGTCGCACTTCATTGCACATTGGATCATTCTGATTTCGAAAGAATGTCAATTTCGATCTTGTTCACCTTTTATCGCCAGGTTTGGCTCTCATTTCCAGAGGTTGCTTCTCGATTTCTTTCCCCGCATTGGATGACCACTCTTCGTCATTTCCAGTGTGCTCGTAGTCGTTACTGGATCGGACAATAGGTGTGTTAAGAGTTGCGAGGTAGAAATGTCTGCTGTAGCACTTGAAGGGTGAAAGACACAGGAGATAGTATCATAGTAAGGCAGTCGCAGCATGTTTGTCCCTTGTATGAATTGCATTGCTGAGCACGAAGGACAGGCTACTGGATTTGATAAAATGTGGTAACTTTGTGCCGACTTGTCGATGATTGCTGGTAAGGGTACGGCGACCGCAAACCGGCCTTTAGGAGAACGCCTTCATCAATGTCCGATGATAATAAGGATCTTCATGGCCTCTCGGAAACATATGTTGCTGTCGGTCCATCACTTTAGGCCCATGCGATGATGACTAAACTAGTAGCCTATGGTCGGCGTTATTCGTCACAACTAAAGGTGTCAAACGGGTGGGTCAGATCGAATATGATCCAATCCATATTGACCCATTTAATCAGTTTTGATCTATTTTCATGTGGTACAAATCTAACGATTCAATCCATACTCGACTCGACTTGTATTACTTAAGCACTTTTATATTTGATCGAATCGTGGAATATTTGTTTTTTATAATTTGTTAAGAAAAATGATATTTCCAAAACATTTTAATGTAATATAAATCTAGCAAACTTTTTGTGAATTTTTTGTTCAAAAAATTATTTTTTATTTTATATTTTTAGAATATTTAGTTTTTTTATGTTTTATTTTCCTTTTTTACTATTTTATTTTAAAAAATTATTTTATATTTTATATTTTCTTTTCATTTTTTCCCTTCGAAATCCGATGGTGGCGATCGATAGTAGATGGCGGCTAGCGGCCTTCCACCTCTTGAATAGTTTTTATATTTTTAACTTTATTTTTCTTTGTTTCTTTTACTTATGAAAAATTGAAATTAAAAATAAAAAATATAAACTAATGTACTTCAGGCCCATTTACAACAGGTGCTTGCGGAAGCTACAAGCCACGCCCATTTTTTATGGGTTGAAAATGGTTTCAACCTTATGACCCATTTTTCACCCATCTGATTCTATTTTAATTTTTTGGACTCATTTTTACTCAAAACCCTTTAAAAACTTACAACGCATATAAAACTCATTTGTACAAAATATGGGTCAAGTCGTATACTCATATTGACAGCTCTAGTCACAACGGAATCAACTCGAGCTCGTGTAATTGATGAATTGGCTTTATCATATTAATGTGCTTCGACAGCAACTGATTATGGCCTTACTATAGATCGACTAGATGACAAAAGACTAGCTGATATGCATCTAAATCTTCCTTCCTCGACTAATACCTTAATTAAGTGATGCTAATGAGTATAGGACAGATATAGTAAACAACATCTTGCCAGATCATTTTGGTACTAAAATCAGGATCGTATTCATTTACTATAATGGAAATCTATTTCCATCCTTTCCGTCCCAAATTATGTTGCAGAATCCTCCATGTCGCAAAATAAAGCTGCAAGTAGTTGATACATTCCTGTTAAACCTGGGAATTTTACATCTCTCTTTCCTACTTAAGCAGAGATTAACTGAGCTCCCGTAAGCACGATTCAACCATTCCCAATGTTCAGTTAGAGGAAAGAAAACGATGGCGACATCTTATGCTCTTCGTCTCTTCTGCAATCTCACATTCTCCACCTTTCTTGCGTCGATCATGATTGGATCCTCGGTCGTCACCGCCGATTCCGAGCTAGTCGAGCGGATCTGTAGCCGGACAGAACCCAATGACAAGTTTTGCAAGGACGCTCTCAACTCTGATTGCGCACACCGGGTGCTGATGCGACCATACTAGGCTATGTGGCCTTCGGTTTGGCGCATCGCAACGCTTCGTGCACCCAAGGCCAGATAACTTTGCTGCTAAGTAACTCGACTAGTCCTGTGCACCAGCACCTCGAGCGGCGCCGCCTAGATTATGCAACGGCCCTCGCGGAAACTGAAGAGGCTCTAACCGACATGGATTGGGAGGAATTTGGCAGATTGACCTCCTTTGCTGCTACGACATTCGATCAAGCAAAGGACTGCGAATCGGCCTTTATTCTCCGTTGACTGATAACAAAAACGATCTTTCCTGGCTTTCAATGATTTGTGTTTCTGTTGCACAGAAGCTCAGTGTCCGACCTAGAATTATTGGGTCGGTTCCGGAATTGGTCAGTTCCTAACCTAGAAATGGGAACCTGGATTCTGCTAGGGAACCGGCCGATTTCAGGTTTTGGGCCACATCTTTATAATAATACCTAAAAATTGCGTAATTTCACTAACAAAACATTTGCTTATCAAGTTGTTATGTTTTTTGTTCTTTTGTAGCATGGAGATTCAGGTCCTCTTCAAGGCATAATATTGAGAGACCATGGTTTGATTTTTTATGGGTACCAAAAGTGTGCCCCCCCCCCCCCCCCCCCCACTCTCTTTTTGGTAAAAGAGGGTTTATAGCCGTTTCGGCCTTAGAATTAGGAATGGAACTATCCCTAGGCAGATTCTATGTTGGCAGACTCGGAAATAGTACCAGTTTCCCAAATAGGTTCAATCTGGTCTTTGGATTGAACCAGCGGCAATGTTCACCCATGTAGTGCATGCTTTAGTTTGTTCTCATTTATCGCGAGTTTCACTTTGATCTCTCGATCCGCTTCACATTCCAAAAGCGACGCATGGACCAAGTCTCATTGCATGGGTATGTTTGGATCTTGAATGCATTTAATGAAAAGAAACTAAAATTTGGCTCACGAGCTCAGATTCAAGACTAATTTCTTGCCTTTAAATAGTCGCTACGAAAATTTAACAAGTGATGCCTCATCCTCTCAAACATCATTGAAAGACTGTCTCTTTTGCTTTAAGATTCAAGCATTTAGTGTTGGCATCATGCATCAACTCCATTTGGCTTTGGTCGGAAAAAACAAATAACATTCGCGTAAGAGAGTTTTGTGAATACACATCCAAAGCATCATAAAATAAATCCCAAAAGACTTGAGGGGATAAAGGTTCCAATTGCTAGGTAGGCTTCTTTTTCTTTGGCCTTTGCAACGCAATTTGCAACTTTGTAAGTCTCTCTATTGCAGTGGGCCAACTTCAGGTTTGAAAATAACGGGGTTTTTTTTTCCAAAATAGGTTCAAAAAAAATTTACCAAATTAGGACCAATTTTTTTTGATTTACCAAAAAAGGGTCCGCTCGGCAATCTAAATGCCGCATGGGCCCCATGTAGTAGTCTAATTGTCGCACAAACCCTATGTGGAAATTAGAGTGTCGCACTAAGCCTGTGCATCACTCTAATAGCCGCATGGGCCCATATGTGGCAGCAGCTTTTTTTTTTTTTTAATTTCATTTTTTTTACGTATTTTTAATTATTTTATATTTATAACATTTATATTTATATAAATTTGTAAATATAATTTTTTTTCTTTTGAAGCTTATTTTTATAACATAATTATCAATAATTAATTAAAAAATTTATTAAGATATATGAAATTAATTTATTTAGTATGTAAATAATTGATTAAAAAAATATTCATGGGGGCCATGCGGCAGCATTTTTTTAATTTCATTTTTTACATGTTTTAATTATTTTATATTTATAACATTTATATTTATATAAATTTGTAAATATAACTTTTTTTTCTTTTGAAGCTTATTTCTATAACATAATTATCGATAATATTGTAAATATAATTTTTGATTTTGAATCTTATTTTTATAAAATGATTATCAATAATTAAATTTTTTAATAAATATAAAATAATTAAAAAATCATAAAACAAAATATAAAATTAAAAAATGCTGCCGCATGAAAAAAATATTCATGGGCCCATGCGGCAGCATTTTTTTAATTTCATTTTTTACATGTTTTAATTATTTTATATTTATAACATTTATATTTTATAAATTTGTAAATATAACTTTTTTTTCTTTTGAAGCTTATTTCTATAACATAATTATCGATAATTAATTAAAAAATTTATTAACTTTGTAAATATGATTTTTGATTTTGAATCTTATTTTTATAAAATAATTATCAATAATTAAATTTTTTAATAAATATAAAATAATTAAAAAATCATAAAAAAAATAAAAATTAAAAAAATGCTGCCGCATGAGCTCCATGAATTTTTTATTAATTATTTACATAAAAATTAAATTAATACATATATATTAATAAATTATTCAATTAATTATTGATAATTATGCTATAAAAATAAGCTTCAAAATAAAAAATTATATTTACAAAGTTATATAAATATGAATTTTATAAATAATAAATATAAAATAATTAAAAATACATAAAAAAAAATTAAAGAGAAGAAAAAAAAAGGCAGAAGCCATATATGGGCCCATGCGGCAATTAGAGTGCTGCACAGGGCCTGTGCGGTATTTAGATTGCCTCACGGATCCTTTTTTGGTAAATAAAAAAAATTGGCCCTAATTTGATAATTTTTTGAACTTATTTGGAAAAAAAAAACCTGAAAATAACCTACCCGTCTCCTCCTCCTCCGCCTCTTCCTCCTCCTACTTCTTCTTCTTGTCATTGGTTGCGGTCGCGTTCATTGACTATGCAGAGTTCGCCGAGGTTAATGTCGTGAAAGGATAGAGACGCCATCATGGGGACATAATTTCTATGTTCACATGCACATTTTGTTTTTAAACTCCTACACAGACTTTGGAGATTTTTTTTTAATGATTTCGGCATTGGCCTGCATTGGTCTGGACATAGAAAGAATCACAGAGATATGGACTATATGAATCCATGGAAATTTTTGCGAGCGAACTGAATTATTGCATGACACAGACGTAGCTTGCTGCATTGTAAGTGGAAGTGGGGATTTCACAAAGACATGTCTCCTGCGCAGTTTTTTGGTGCTTTTCCTACCGTGGCTTGTTCTCCAAACCTTCATATGTCCTGTCGTGGAGATTATGCTGGTCCATCACCTATTTCATAAGCCAACAACGTAACAAGATGCAGAGATTGACAAAATATGCCGAGTTTGAGCAGAGGTGATTCTGCTAATATTTTGTTGACAAGGTCTGCAGGCAAGCAACCAACTACACGTTCTGCACTACAAGGTCTCAGCCATCTTCATAATTCAAAAGCAACATAAGACAATGACAGCATCTTGTTCATGTCGCATGATGTCTTCTTCACACTTGCCATCCTTCAGTCTGCTCGTGTCACGACCACGTCCGAGCTAGTCACCAAGGTCTGCAGGCGAGCAACCAACTACACATTCTGCACTGCATCTCTGCATTCTGATTGGTGGGCACCTGATGCCGATGACCATCACCTGGCCTGCATAGTCTCTCGCTTGGTTTATTGTACAACTTTCAGCACCCAAGATTACACAACATCGACGCTAACTAACATGACCGGTCCGTCCACCAGCGTATCCAGCAGTGTCGAAATGTTCATAAGTCAGTTACGTCGAAACTTGAAGAGGCACTAGTTTGTTAGGAATCGCACCCCGATTCCAAAAAAATAACACAAACAAATGATCCACACTAACAGACTATAATAATAAAAGAACAAAATCAAAAGAACACACTAGAGAATTTGTTATTAAAATTCACCCAAATTTGGGCTATGTGTCCGCGTAAAGACACTCTGCGAATCCATTAGTCTTCAAGAAAGTAGAAATACAATTGATGATCTTTTCTCAAGATCATGGCACGAAAAGATTAAAAAAATTCACAATGTCGCCACGGCCTCCTTTTTTTTTTTTTTGTCTCTTTTCTCTTTATTCTCTATATGTCCATTCTACTACATCTTTGTGCTAAATATTTATGCTAAATATTCTGCTAGTGTATCTATGCAATCCCGATGTCGACTGCTCGAACGATAGGATTGGGAGAGTGATTTCACACAAACAAAGCATAAACTTTAATTCTGCGCGACCTTGGGAGAATGGACATAACTCTCTTGATACAGATCAGAGTGATCTAATTCCAATACCAATAGTTCGAGGACTTGTAGACCTACAACTTTTGTGTTTTGAGTTTTTAAGATAATCATTGTATATAGTGATCGACATGTGAATAAGGGGACGGTGTGAGAATGAACAGAATGATAAAAGGATAAGGACTTCAATGGTTACTCTTTCAGTCGTCCAAGGAATTCGGTAGGGCATCAATTCTTCTAAATTGATGGCTACTACTCTTCAAGAATACAGACTTTTAAAAGTTTCGACTCTTTACGAATAGAGTGAAAACTCTTCTAGGTTGCTCCGACTCTTCAAGGTTCAAGGAAATGCACTAGGCAATTTTCATTAATCAAACGCATCTTTTACATGCTTTTATAGCAAAACAGAAGAAGAACAAAAGACTAAAGTCTAATCTAGAAACTAGAAAGCATTAAAGTACATGGAAATTAGAAACACTTAGAAACCAGGGGCTCTCAATGTTTTTCGTGGTTTCAAAGTGACTTGTAGGCTTCCACTAATAGGAGATGACAAAGTCTTTATGAAGAAGACTATCAACGAGGCTTTTGAATTTATCAATGCTAGATTTATCAATGACAAACTTGGATGTGGAGACTTGCCAATGAAACTTTTGGACTTATTGATGAGAGGCCCATTGGGCTTGAATGCAGTTGATAGCATGGGTCTTGAATGCGGGTTGCATCGGTAGTCGGCGGTAGCACATAGAGGGGGACGGGGGCCACGGTTGGCGACGACGGCAGACTGAGGCTAGCAACATTCCACCTCTTGAATAGTTTTTATATTTTAAATTTTTTATTTATTCTTTCTTTTATTTATGAAAAATTAACATTAAAAAATAAAAATATATATAAACTAATATACATGAGGCCCATTTATAATTGATGCTCGCAGATGCTGCAAGCCACACCCATTTTTCATGGGCCGAAAATGGGTTCAAATGTGTGACTTAATTTTTACCCATCTGATTCAATTTTAATTTTTGGACCCATTTTCACTCAGCTCTTTAAAAATTTACAACTCATGTACAACACATTTGTACAAAATATGAGTTAGAAAATGGGTCATGACTCATATTGACAGCTCTAATCACAACGGAATCAACCCCTGCTTGTATGATTGATGAATTGGCTTTATCATATAAATGTGCTTAGATAGCTACTGATTATGGTCTTACTATAGATCGACTAGATGACAAAAGACTAGCTGATATGCACCTAAATCTAAGTCTTCCTTCCTTGACTACTAACTTAATTAAGTGATGCCGATAAGGATAGGACAGATATAGTAAACATCTTGCCAGCTCATTTTGGTACTAAAATCAGGATCCTAGTCATTTACTATAATGGGGATCTATTTCTGTACTTTCCATCCAAAATTATGTTGCAGAAGCCTCCATGTCGCAAAACGAAGCTGCAATTAATTGATACATTCCTGTTAAACCAGGGAATTTTACATCCCTCGTTCCTACTTAAGCAGAGATTAACTGGGCTCCTGCAAGCACGATTCAACCATTCCCCAAAGTTCAGTTAGAGGAAGGAGAACGATGGCGACATCTTATGCTCTTCTTCTCTTCTGCAGTCTCACATGCTTCACCTTTCTTGCGGTCATCAGTGGATCCTCGGTCGTCACCGCCGATTCCGAGCTAGTCGAGCGCATCTGCAACCAAACCACACCCCATTACAAGTTTTGTAAGGACGCTCTCAACTCTGATTTCCGCGCACACCGGGTGCCGATGGGGCCAAACTAGCCTATATAGCCTTCAGTTTGGCGCATCGCAACGCTTCGAGCACCCGGGACCAGATAACTTCCCTGCTAATAAGTAACTCGACCGGTCCGGTGCGGCAGCAACTCGAGCAATGCCGCCTAGATTATGCAACGGCCTTCGTGAAAACTGAACTGGCTTTAACCGGCTTGGATTGGGAGACATATGGCAGATTGACCTACTTTGCCTCTATGACCCGCGACCAAGCGAAGGACTGCGAATTGGCCTTTAAGGGAACAACATCTCCGTTGACTGATAACAACAGCGATCTTTACGGGCTTTCAGTGATTTGCGTTGGTCTTGCAAAGTCTTTGTAATAATATCTCAAAATTGCACAATTTCACTAGTAAAACATTCTTTTATCAAGTTGTTATGCTTTTTGTTCATGAAGACCACGGTTTGATTTTTATGGGCCGGACACGAGAACAGGCAAAGTTTGTAATATTTGTAATTTTACGTGGCATTCACTTCGTGGCCTTTATTATTAAATTTGTAATATTACGTGGGAATTTTTTTAAAAATTCAGACCACGTCGACTTTTAGACCTAAAAAAATAAGCTAATTTTTTTTATAAAAAAAAAATAAATAAATTAAAAAATAAGCTTAAAAAAAAGTTTGCAACTACAGCAACAACGGTTTGCATAGCCTTTGCCACCACTGCCGGCCCTGGCCTATGCCAGCAATCCCCACCAACTGCTGGCGAGCGCCTGCAGGCCCTTAGAGCGAGGGTCGTCGATCCTCATCTAAGTCTGGTCGAGGGTCGGTCGTTGGTGGCGGGAGGTCACCGGCCACTAGCATAGTAGCACGAGCTAGATGACCCTCGTCGGCTATTGCTGACAATGGTGGGGCAATAGTGGCAATGGCTGTTCAAGACCTCACCGCTACAATGCAACCCTTCCATTGTTTTTGACCCTTTTTTTTTTTAACTTTAACCCTTTTTTAATTTTTCATATTTTGTTATCTTTTATATTTTTTTAATTACTGACTGGGATGCTCCGGCGAACCACATAGGATTAGGTTATTAATAAAAAAAATTATCACGTAAGATTTCTGGTAAAACTCAACGAAGTTGGCACTCAAATAATTATTTAAAAAAAATTGGCACTTAAGTGATCTCAAGAAAAGTTTTGACACCAAAATAAGTGCTATACAAAACTTTGACACTTCTGATGTCCTTTTGCTGATTTTTATGGGTACACATATTTTTTTTTCCCCTTCATTTTTGGTAAAAGAGGCTTTACATGCCGTTTCGGCCTTAGAATCGAGAATGAGACTATCCCCGTGTAGATTATAGGTTAGACGACTCGAAAACAGTAGCAGTTCTCCCAAATAGGTTCGATTTGGTTCTTGGATTGAACCCGAGGCGATGTTCACGCTATAGCGCACGCTTTACTTTATTCTCATTTTATCACAAGTTTCACTTCAATCTCTCGATCCGCTTCACATTCCAAAAGCGATGCATTGACCAAGTTTCATTGCATGGTATGTTTGGATCTCGAATGCATTTAATGAAAAGAAACTAACATCTGGTCCACTAGGTCAGATTCAGGATTGATTTCTTGGCTATGAATAGTTGCTATTAAAATTCAATAGGCGATGCCTCATCTTGTCAAACATCATTGAAAGGCTGTCTCGTTTGCTTTCGGATTCAAGCATTTAGTGTCGGCATCATGCGTCAACTCCATTTGTTTTTTGGTTGAAAAAAAGCAGATGACATTCACTTAAGAGAGTTTTGTGAATACACATCCAAAGTATCGGAGTAAAATAAATCTCAAAAGGCTTGAGAGGATAAACGTTCCAATTGCTAGGAATTCTCAATTTTGTTGGTCTCTCTATTGCAATAGGCCAACTTAAGTGGGTCGACGAAAAACTTTGGCACTAAAATGAGGATTGTAAACAAATTTTGACACTTTTGATGTTATTTTGCCCTTAATCAAGTGATGTTGATGGATATAGGACAGACATAGTGAATGACATGTTGCCAGCTCATTTTGGTACTAAAATCAGGATCATATACACTTTCTACAACGGGAATCTATTTCCTGTTAATCCCGGGAATTTTACATCTTTCGTTCCTACTTAAGCAGAGATTGACCGGGCTGCTGTAGGCACGATTCAGCAGCCATCCCCCAAAGTTCAGCTAGAGGAAAGAGAACGATGGCAACATCTTATCCTCTTCTTCTCTTCTGCAATCTCACATTCTTCGCCTTTCTTGCGTCGACCATCAGCGGATCCTCGGTGTTCAGTGCCGGTTCTCAGCTAGTTGAGCGGATCTGCAGCCAAACAACACCCTATTACAAGTTTTGCAAGGATGCTCTCAACTCTGATCCGTGCACACCGGGTGCTGATGGGGCCACACTAGCCTATGTGGCCTTCGATTTGGCGAATTGCAACTCTTCAAGGACCCAAGACCAGATAATTTCACAGCTAAGTAACTCCACTGGTCCGGTGCGCCAGCACCTCAAGCAATGCCGCCTAGATTATGCAACGGTCATCGTGAAAACTTTTCTGGCTTAAACTAACTTGGATCGGAAGACATCTGGCAGATTGACCTACTTTGCTTCTATGACAGGCGAGCAAGCGAAGGACTGTGAATTAGCCTTCAAGGGAACAAAATCTCCATTGACTAATAACAACAACGATCTTTATGGGCTTTCAGTGATTTGTGTTGCTCTTGCAAAGTGACTCAATGTCTGACAATATCTTTATAATGGTATCTCAAAATTGCACAATTTCACTAATAAAACATTTGTTTATCAAGTTGTTATGTAATTTGTTCTTGGAGATCATGGTTTGATTTTTAGGGGTACAATTTTTTTTCCCTTCCTTTCTTGGTAAAAGAGACTTCAAATGCTGTTTCAGCCTTAGAATCAGAAATGGAACAATCCCGGGCAGATTCTAGGTTGGTGGACTCGGAAACTGTACCACTTCTCCCAAATAGGTTCGATCTCATTCTCAGATTGAACCAGAGGCGATGCTCACCCCTATAGTACCCACTTTACTTTGTTTCTCATTTTATTGCAAGTTTCACTTCAATCTCTCGGTTTGCTTCACATTCCAAAAGAGACACATGGACCAAATTTCATTGCATGGGTATGTATCCACACAATGAGCTCAATAAATCTGATATCTGAGGTAAGCTTGAATCACAAATGCATCTAATGAAAAGAAACTAACATCTGCCTCAGTAGCACAGATTCAGGACTGATTTCCTGCCTCTGAATACCTGCTACAAAATTCAACGGTGACGGCTCATCCTATCAAACATCATTGAAAAGCTGTCTCTTTTGCTTTCGGATTCAAGCATTTAGGATCGGCATTATGCGTCAACTCCATTTATTGTTTGGATCGGAAAAGTTCGATAACATTAACTTAAGAGAGTTTTGTAAATAGATCCGAAGCATCAGAACAAAAGAAATTCCAAAGGGCTTGAGAAAGACACAGGGTCCAATTGCTAGGTAGACTTCTTTTACTTTGGGTCTTGACAACCCAGCCGGCAACTTTGTTGGTCTCTCTCGTGCAATGGGCCGACTTCCGGTTTGAAAATAACCTCCTCTTCCTTGTTCTTCTTGTCATTTGTTGCACTCGCGTTCATTGGTTATGCAAAGTTCGCCACGGCTAATGTCGTGAAAAGGTAGCCACACCATCACGGGGACATAATCTCTATGTTCACATGCACATTTGTTTTAACTCCTACACAGACCTTGGAGTTTTTTTTTAATGATTTCAGCATTGGCCTACATCAGTCCGGACAAAGAAAGAATAACAGAGATATGGACTCATGGAAATTTTTGCGAGTGAACCGAATTATTGCATGACATAGATATAGTTTGCTGCATTATAAGTGGAAGTGGGACTTTGACCAGGACGTGTCTCCTGTGAGTTTTTTGATACTTTTCCTATTGTGGCTTTTTCTCCAAAGCTTCATATGTCTTGTCAGAGAGATTATGTCCATCACCTATTTCATAATCCAACAGTGTAACAAGATACAGAGATTGACAAAATATGCCAAGTTTTAGCAGTTTGGAGATTTCTCAACACTTTTTGAGCCCTCATATCTATTTGGACAAATTCGCAAGAAAGAATTGCAACCAGAGGAGATTGTCTCTTTGTCAAGCACTGGCAGTTCCGTTTATGCGACGTTCTGATCTGGGCTCAACAGGAGCTTATTGCTGGGTACAAGTCTAGTGAACTGGTGCTCATGATTCCTTTGACAGAAGAAGTTCGTTTGGAATCAAACGTGAGCATCTCCTAGTTTTTCTGGCTCGGCATAATGCCTAGCATTCTTTAATTTCTTTCCCGATCTACCTGAATGGTCCGATGATGCATTATAGCATGTTGATTCTAAAAGAGCCTAAGGAACGAAACGAGCTTGCTTTAATATCTCTTTTTCTTGATTCCCCTATCAACCAAGAGGTGATTATCCAGTTAACAATGTAAGGATACCATGACCATCAAGTCAAGTGTAGGTCATCTTCCTGTTTCCACAGTGACATCTCACATTAATTTTTCTTTTGAAGTAAGACCGTCTGATCTTGTCCACCAATCCCATCTGCATTTCACTCAATGATATACAGATTTCCTTTCCAATTCTTCTGTCTATGGTACAGTCAGGTTTCGGTGTTTCAACGCTTTATGAAATACAAAGGAAAAGCAGAAACCCAGCATACTTGCCCATCGCACTTCATTCCACATTGGATTGTTCCGATTCCACATGAATTTCACTTACGATCCTGACCACTTCTTTTTTTTTTTTTTTGCCAGCTTTAGTTTTCATTCCACAGAGGTTGCTTCTTGATTGTTTTCCCCGCATTGGGTGATCACTCTATTAATCCTTTCTAGTGTGCTCGTAGCTGTTACCAAATCGGACAATTAGTTCATAATAAGTTACGGCATGGTAATGTCTATTATAGAACATGAAGAGTGGGAGAAATAGAGGACAGTGAGATACTTACAGCATACTTTTCCCTTATTGATTGAGAACATAACGCTGAAAACCTTGTGCAATCTAGCTTCAAATGATTCGTCTTAAAAGCGTTAGCACTGAGAATTTCATTTCTCTCAGTTTCCAAAGTTTTAGCAGAGGTGATTCTGCTCAATTTTTGTTAAGGTTAGAAAAGCAGATCTCAGCCATCTTCATAATCCCAAAGAAACATAAGACAATGACAGCATCTTGATCATGTCACACTCTGTCCCTTTACGCTTGTCATCCGTCAGTCTGAGCTAGTCAACAAGGTCTGCAAGCAAGCAACCAACTACACATTCTGCACGACAAACCCTGTATTCTGATCTGCGGACACCAGATGCCAATGACTACACACTGGCCTGCATTGTCTCTGGCTTGGTTTATCATACATCTTTGATCGCCCAAGATTGTGTAATCTTCGAAGCTAACTAAAATCATTGGTCCGGGCAAGGTCCCCTTCCGTCCACCAGCGCATCCAGCAGTGTTGAAACGTTTTGAAGACTGGTTCTATTGAAACTTGAAGAGGCACTAGCTGACTTGGCCTCCTGGAGCTTCTTTGGATTGGCTGACTTGGCGATGATTGCTAGTAAGGCACGGACAATTGCAAACAGGCCTTTAGGAGACGGCCTTCATCATTGTCCGACGGTAATAGTGATCTTAAGGCCTCTTGGAAACATGTGTTGCAGTCACCAAGGTCCTTACTACACAAAATAAATCACCGTCATTCCAACACTTCAGGTGCATGCGATGATGATTGAACTAATAGCCTATGGTTGGCGTTTTTCATCATAACGGAATCAACTCGAGGTCCTTCAAATTTGAATTGGCTTTTCAAATTAATGTGCTTAGATAACAACTGACTATGGTCGTGACACAGATGGATTTGTTGGCAAAAGACTAGCTGATATGCACGTAAAATCTTCCTTTGTGGACTGATTACCTTAATCAAGCGATGCTGATGAATATAGGTTAGATGTAGCAACTGGCATATTCCTAGCTTACTTTTGGTATTAAAATCAGGATCATAATCATTTGCATTGAATCTCTAGGATTATATATAATGGTGATTTATTTAAATCCTTTAGGAAGATTTCTAACTACGCGATCTCCAATTTATGCAAAACTCGCGGTTATGGTATGTGAATTTATGATTGAGATTATAATGTCCTGAGATGATACTATAGGAAAGCATTTCCCAATCCCTTACATCCAAAATAATGTGGCATAATCCTCCTTGGAAATCAAAATGTTCCAAATAAAGCTGCAATTAGTTGATGCAATACTGATAATCCTGGAAATTTACATCTCTTGTTCCTATTCAAGCAGAGATTAATTGTGCTCCTGTAAGCACAATTCAACATGTACCCAAGTTGTGCACACTTTACTTTGTTCTATTTTATCGCGAGTTTCACTTTGATCTCTCAATCCGCTTCACATTCCAAAAGCGATGCATGGACCAAGTGTCATTGCATGGGTATGATTGGATCTCGAATGCATTCAATGAAAAGAAACTAACATCTAGCTCACTAGCTCAGATTCAGGACTGATTTCCTGCCTCTAAATATAGCTGTACAAAAATTGGACTGGTGATGCCACATCCGTCAAACATCATTGAAAGGCTGTATCTTTTGCTTTCGGATTGAAGCATTTAGCGTCGGCTCATACATCAACTCCATTTGTTTTTTGTCGAAAAAACCAGATAACATTCGCTTAAAGAGAGTTTTGTGAATACATATCCAAACCGTCGGAGTAAAATAAATCCCAAAAGGCTTGAGGGGACGAAGGTTCCAATTGCTAGGTAGATTTCTTCTTTTTTTTTTTTTTTTTTGGGGCCTTTGCAACCTAATTCGAAACTCTCTACTGCAATGGGCTAACTTCAGGTTTGAGAATAACCTCTCCTCCTTCTGCCATTGGTTGCTGTCGCGTTCATAGGCTATGCAAAGTTGGCCATGGTTAATGTCGTGAGAAAGTAGTGACACCATCATGGGGACATAATCTTTATGTTCACAAGCACATTTGTTTAAGTCCACACAAATCTTGGATTTTTTTAATTATAATTCGGCATAGGCCTGCATCGGTCCGGACATAGAAAGAATCACAGAGATATGGACTCTACGAATTTATGGAAATTTTGCCAGCGAACTGAATCATTGCATGACATAGATGCAGATTGCTATAAGTGGAAGTGGGGCTTTGATAAAGACGTATCTCCTGTGATATTTTATTCTTTTCCTACTGCGGCTTGTTCTCCAAATCTTCATATGTCTTGTCAGAGAGATTATGTTGGTCCATCATCTATTTCATAATCCAAAGTGTAACAAGATACAAGATTGACAAAATATGCCCAAGTCATAGCAGTTCGGAAATTTCTCAACACTTTTGAGCCCTCATATCTGTTTCGACAAATTCGAGAAAAAGAATGGAAGCTGGGGAGATTCAGTCTCTTTTTCAAGTAGTTGCGGTTCGATTTATGTGATATCTCATCTGGGCTCGATAGGAGCTTCTTGCTGGGAACCAGGTCTAGTGAACTGGTGCTCGTGGTGCCTTTTTTTTTTTTTTTTTTTTTTATTTTTCTGGCACCACGAGCACCAGTTCACTAGACCTGGTTCCCAGCAAGAAGCTCCTATCGAGCCCAGATGAGAATATCACATAAATCGAACCGCAACTACTTGAAAAAGAGACTGAATTCCCCAGCTTCCAATTCTTTTTCTCGAATTTGTCGAAACAGATATGAGGGCTCAAAAAGTGTTGAGAAATTTCCGAACTGCTATGACTTGGGCATATTTGTCAATCTTGTATCTTGTACACTTTGGATTATGAAATAGATGATGGACCAGCATAATCTCTATGACAAGACATATGAAGATTTGGAGAACAAGCCGCAGTAGGAAAAGTATAAAAAATATCACAGGAGATACGTCTTTATCAAAGCCCCACTTCCACTTATACAATCTGCATCTATGTCATGCAATGATTCAGTTCGCTGGCAAAAATTTCATAAATTCGTAGAGTCCATATCTCTGTGTTCTTTCTCATGTCCGGACCGATGCAGGCCTATGCCGAATTATAATTAAAAAAATCCAAGATTTGTGTAGGACTTAAACAAATGTGCTTGTGAACATAAAGATTATGTCCCCATGATGGTGTCACTACTTTCTCACGACATTAACCATGGCCAACTTTGCATAGCCTATGAACGCGACAGCAACCAATGGCAAGCAGGAGGAGGTTATTCTCAAATCTGAAGTAGCCCATTGCAGTAGAGAGTTTCGAATTAGGTTGCAAATGCCCCCCAAAAAAAAAGAAAAAAAAGAAGAAATCTACCTAGCTATGGAACCTTCGTCCCCTCAAGCCTTTTGGGATTTATTTTACTCCGACAGTTTGGATATGTATTCACAAAACTCTCTTTAAGCGAATGTTATCTGATTTTTTGACCAAAAAAACAAATGGAGTTGATGTATGAGCGACGCTAAATGCTTCAATCCGAAAGCAAAAGATACAGCCTTTCAATGATGTTTGACGGATGTGCATCACCAGTCCAATTTTTGTAACAGCTATATTTAGAGGCAGGAAATCAGTCCTGAATCTGAGCTAGTGAGCTAGATGTTAGTTTCTTTCATTGAATGCATTCGAGATCCCAATCATACCCATGCAATGACACTTGTCCATGCATCGCTTTTGGAATGTGAAGCGGATTGAGAGATCAAAGTGTGAAACTGCGATAAAATAAGAACAAAGTAAAGTGTGCACAACTTGGGTACATGTTGAATTGTGCTTACAGGGAGCACAATTAATCTCTGCTTGAATAGGAACAAGAGATGTAAATTTCCAGGATTATCAGTATTGCATCAACTAATTGCAGCTTTATTTGGAACATTTTGATTTCCAAGGAGGATTATGCCACATTATTTTGGATGTAAGGGATTGGAAATGCTTTCCTACAGTATCATCTCAGGACATTATAATCTCAATCATAAATTCACATACCATAACCGCGAGTTTTGCATAAATTGAGAGATCGCGTAGTTAGAAATCTTCCTAAAGGATTAAAATAAATCACCATTATATATAAGCTAGAGATTCAATGCAAATGATTATGATCCTGATTTTAATACCAAAAGTGAGCTAGGAATATGCCAGTTGCTACATCTAACCTATATTCATTCAGCATCACTTGATTAAGGTAATCAGTCCACAAAGGAAGATTTTACGTGCATATCAGCTAGTCTTTTGCCAACAAATCCATCTGTGTCAAGACCATAGTCAGTTGTTATCTAAGCACATTAATTTGAAAATGCCAATTCATATTTGAAGGACCTCGAGTTGATTCCGTTATGATGAAAAACGCCAACCATAGGCTATTAGTTCAATCATCATCGCATGCACCTGAAGTGTTGGAATGACGGTGATTTATTTTGTGTAGTAAGGACCTTGGTGACTGCAACACATGTTTCCAAGAGGCCTTAAGATCACTATTACCGTCGGACAATGATGAAGGCCGTCTCCTAAAGGCCTGTTGCAATTGTCCGTGCCTTACTAGCAATCATCGCCAAGTCAGCCAATCCAAAGAAGCTCCAGGAGGCCAAGTCAGCTAGTGCCTCTTCAAGTTTCAATAGAACCAGTCTTCAAAACGTTTCAACACTGCTGGATGCGCTGGTGGACGGAAGGGGTCCTTGCCCGGACAATGATTTTAGTTAGCTTCGAAGATTACACAATCTTGGGCGATCAAAGATGTATGATAAAACCAAGCCAGAGACAATGCAGGCCAGTGTGTAGTCATTGGCATCTGGTGTCCGCAGATCAGAATACAGGGTTTGTCGTGCAGAATGTGTAGTTGGTTGCTTGCTTGCAGACCTTGTTGACTAGCTCAGACTGACGGATGACAAGCGTAAAGGGACAGAGTGTGACATGTCAAGATGCTGTCATTGTCTTATGTTTCTTTGGGATTATGAAGATGGCTGAGATCTGCTTTTCTAACCTTAACGAAAATTGAGCAGAATCACCTCTGCTAAAACTTTGGAAACTGAGAGAAATGAAATTCACAGTGCTAATGCTTTTAAGACGAATCATTTGAAGCTAGATTGCACAAGGTTTCAGCGTTATGTTCTCAATCAATAAGGGAAAAATATGCTGTAAGTATCTCACTGTCCTCTATTTCTCCCACTCTTCATGTTCTATAATAGACATTACCACGCCGTAACTTATTATGAACTAATTGTCCGATTCGGTAACAGCTACAAGCACACTAGAAAGGATTAATAGAGTGATCACCCAATGCGGGGGAAAACAATCAAGAAGCAACCTCTGTGGAATGAAAACTAAAGCTGGCAAAAAAAAAAAAAAAAAAGTGGTCAGGATCGTAAGTGAAATTCATGTGGAAATCGGAACAATCCAATGTGGAATGAAGTGCGATGGGCAAGTATGCTGGGTTTCTGCTTTTCCTTTGTATTTCATAAAGCGTTGAAACACCGAAACCTGACTGTACCATAGACAGAAGAATTGGAAAGGAAATTGTATATCATTGAGTGAAATGCAGATGGGATTGGTGGACAAGATCAGACGGTCTTACTTCAAATGAAAAATTAATGTGAGATGTCACTGTGGAAACAGGAAGATGACCTACACATTGACTTGATGGTCATGGTATCCTTACATTGTTAACTGGATAATCACCTCTTGGTTGATAGGGGAATCAAGAAAAAGAGATATTAAAGCAAGCTCGTTCGTTCGTCCTTAGGCTCTTTTAGAATCAACATGCCATAATGCATCATCGGACCATTCAGGTAGGTAGATCGATCGAGAAAGAAATTAAAGAATGCTAGGCATTATGCGGAGCCAGAAAAAACTAGGAGATGCCACGTTTGATTCCAGAAACGAACTTCTTCTGTCAAGGGAATCATGAGCACCAGTTCACTAGACTTGTACCCAGCAATAAGCTCCTGTTGAGCCCAGATCAGAACGTCGCATAAACGGAACTGCCAGTGCTTGACAAAGAGACAATCTCCTCTGGTTGCAATTCTTTCTTGCGAATTGTCCAAATAGATATGAGGCTCAAAAAGTGTTGAGAAATCTCCAAAACTGCTAAAACTTGGCATATTTTGTCAATCTCTGTATCTTATTACACTGTTGGATTATGAAATAGGTGATGGACATAATCTCTCTGACAAGACATATGAAGCTTTGGAGAAAAAGCCACAATAGGAAAGAATCAAAAAACTCACAGGAGACATGTCCTGGTCAAAGTCCCACTTCCACTTATAATGCAGCAAAACTATATCTATGTCATGCAATAATTCGGTTCACTCGCAAAATTTCCATGAATCAAATAGTCCATATCTCTGTTCTTCTTTCTTTGTCCGGACTGATGTAGGCCAATGCTGAAATCATTAAAAAAAAAACTCCAAGGTCTGTGTAGGAGTTAAAAACAAATGTGCATGTGAACATAGAGATTATGTCCCCGTGATGGTGTCGCTACCTTTTCACGACATTAGCCATGGCGAACTTTGCATAACCAATGAACGCGAGTGCAACAAATGACAAGAAGAAGAAGGAAGAGGAGGTTATTTTCAAACCGGAAGTCGGCCCATTGCAGGAGAGAGAAGACCAACAAAGTTGCCGCTGGGTTGTCAAGACCCAAAGTAAAAGAAGTCTACCTAGCAATTGGACCCTGTGTCTTTCTCAAGCCCTTTGGAATTTCTTTTGTTCTGATGCTTCGGATCTATATTACAAAACTCTCTTAAGTTAATGTTATCTAACTTTTCCGATCCAAACAATAAATGGAGTTGACGCATAATGCCGACCTAAATGCTTGAATCCGAAAGCAAAAGAGACAGCTTTTCAATGATGTTTGATAGGATGAGCCGTCACCGTTGAATTTTGTAGCAGTTATTCAGAGGCAGGAAATCAGTCCTGAATCTGTGCTACTGAGGCAGATGTTAGTTTTCTTTTCATTAGATGCATTTGTGATTCAAGCTTACCTCAGATATCAGATTTATTGAGCTGAGATTGTGTGGATACATACCCATGCAATGAAATTTGGTCTGTGTGTCTCTTTTGGAATGTGAAGCAAACCGAGAGATCGAAGCGAAACTTGCAATAAAATGAGAAACAAAAGTAAAGTGGGTACCATAGGGGTGAGCATCGCCTCTGGTTCAATCTGAGAACCAGATCGAACCTATTTGGCAGAAGGGGTACAGTTTCGAGTCCGTCCAACATAGAATCTGTCGGGGATAGTCCATTTCTGATTTTTTTTTCTAAGGCCGAAAACAGCATTTGAATGTCTCTTTTACCAAGAAAGGAAGGATAAAAAAAAA
>JAGVVM010001228.1:0-52551 GCA_019149425.1 Psidium friedrichsthalianum | reverse complement strand
TTCCTCTCTCCCCTCTTTTCCCCTCTCTCCCCTTCTCCTCCCTCCTCCTTTCCTTCCTTTCTTCTTTCTTCCTCCCCCCCCCCCCCTTCCCCTTCCCCCCCCCCTCCTTTTCTCCCTTTTCCCTCCCTCTCTTTTTTCTCCCTCCTCTCTCCTCTTCCCCTCTCCTTCCCTCTCTCCTCCCTTCTCCTTTCTTTCCCCCTTCTCTCTCTCTCTCCTCTTCCCTCTCCCCCCCTTTTCTCTCCCTCCCCCCTTCCCTCCTTCTCCTCTCCCTTCCTTCCTCCCCCCCCTACTTCTCCTCCTTCCTTCTCCCCCCCCCTTTTTCTCCTCCTCCCTTCCCTTTTCTTCTTTTCCCTCCCCTCTCCATCCACACAATTAGAGTAAGCAATATACAGAGTCCGTCCCACCCTCATTTTTCCCCCCCCCCCCCTCCCCCCTCCCCCCCCTTGTCCCGCGCCTCGCTCCCTGTTTTGCTTTTTTTTTTTTTTTTTTTTCTTTTTTTATTTCCCCCCCGGCACCGATTTGGCCATGGCCTCGAACTCAAAGACCCGAGAACGCCGCCGCCGCGGCGGAGCACGATGCGGTAGGTAGAGAGTGGACGGGCTAGCAGCGTGAGGAGAAGAATGCGGCACCCGGGGGACGCCGCCGGCCGCTTCATCTGAACTGGCGGAGTCGACGACGGACGGCGAGGGCCGCCGCTATAGGCGGCAGCGGGAGGAGGAGGAAGTCGCGCCGTTGGGTGGGAGTGGGGGTCTCAGATCATGGGAGAGGGTCAAGCTGGAAAGTAGGAAGATGAGGAAAGGCAATGAAATGCAGAGTGAAATGGGAATACAAAGAGGAGAGATTTTAACGATTGAGGAAAGACGAGGTAACCATTAATTTGGTCGGACAGATTGGGGGAGAACGTTGACGGACGATTCAGGGGACTGGTGGAGGATGTAATATATGAACTCGCGTGCGCGAGCGAGATGGCGACCCGGCATGAAAACCTAAACTTTTGTCCGATCGAAAAATTTGGTCGGAGCCAATTCGATTTCCGTTGGGCAGTAAGTTAGGTTAATTCGATTGGGAAATCCCCAAAATTGAAATTGGAATTGAAGACGAAATAAGCCCCTTCTCGAGGGGACTCTGAAAAAAGACAACTACAAGATTGAGCGAAATTTTGCACAGATCCGTTGGAGGGAATAAGTAGTTGGATTAGGAAAAAGCACGACGTATAGTATTCGATTAGAAGAAATGGCACAGTAAACTATGATTAAGAGAATATGAGTTGTTTGTGATTGGGTCAAATAATAGTGAGTTTACATTCGAAAACTGATATGATATGATTCTTCGAGGATCATCGAGTAATTTCGCGAAGAACCTCGCTTTATTTGAAGTTTGAAGACGAAAAGAAGTTACTTACTATTTAAATGCCATTTCATATATTTAGATTTGGATTATATTAAATTACAATGAAATCTCGTCGTAAATCGGCGTGTAGCTCTGGGTTCTCTAATTTGTTTTTCAGAAATTCCAATGACATCATGATCTCAGAATGACCTGTTTGGGTTCTTAGGTTATTGCATACATTCCGATAGCTTGGATCGACTCCTTTTCGATGGATTCTTTTAGTGCCCTCACGTATTTTTCTCCGATATAAAAAAAAGAAAAGAAAAATCTCGAAAGGTTCTTGCTAACTTCCCACGAGATAATTTGCACGGATCATTGATAGAGACATTGAAGCAATTTTTTTTTCTTTTGTTCTTTTGCCATGGACCTACAAAACAAGTTTAATCATGCATTATGTCACGTAAGGGTGAGCAAATCGGACAGAATCGGAACTGGTGGTCCACTTCCCAGTTCTAGAGGGGCGATTCTTAGAACTGAAACTGGTAACTGAATGATCCGGTTTCCGATTCCAAGTACCCAAGACCAAACCGATCAAAATTTTTATTTTATTTCCTATTTATGCATATAAAGTTCTGTTGGATATCGTTGTTTTTGTTTTATTTTAATTCCTGGGCATTACTCTATCGGAGGATTAACTGCTATGCACTTTCACTTCAGAAGTAGATAATTTTTAACTTCAGTTGGTTGTTGCCTAAAATTTGAAAAACTGCAACAATGGCACATTTGTTAATGTTGTTTAGATTGTAGTTTTCATATAATTGTGTGCATGTGGACGTACATACAGATGTGAATATAGTGTGGCTAACGACTTACATAAGGTTATAGCTCCCTTATTATAGCTTCTTCTTCTTCTTTTGCATAATTTCGGTCCAATGAAATTGTCCGGAAATCGGACTGGATTGGGAACCAATGGCTCCTTATGTCATGTATAATTCTTCACTCTTGTCCAAATACAGTCTGTCGTCGCCTCAATCGGGCGGAGTTATAGGAGAGAGGGAATTGTTTAACCCACAAATAATCAATTTAGGAGCCAAAATAAGACAAGAAAAAAAAAAATAAAAAATAATTGAAGATTGAGAAACCTCGTTCGGACCAGCTAGGGCAGAAGCTGACTAGACAGTGACCATATGTCTAATTATTTTATTTTGGGTGGATTATTTCGAGGGCCACCTTTACTTCGCCGGATTGCTTTAAATTATAGTAATAATCGTATAAATAAATTAAGAAATCAGAGAGGGCGATGATTGCTTCACAAGACCTAGAGCAAAATTATCGAAAAAGTCTTAAACCTATTGTATTTGTATCAATTTAATCCTAAACATTTTGTATTTATGCCAATTCAATCCATTTACTAACCAGCATTTACATGGCCAAATTATAATAATATTTTAACATTTTCATATTTTTTATTAGTTTTTTTAGTTTTCTTTTCTTTTTTTTTTGTTCTTCCTTCTTTATTTGTTTGTGGCTAGCAAGCTGACCGGCAAGGGTCGTTGGAGCTTGTCAGCCACTACGAGAGGCCCGGTTAGGCCGGTGCCAGCCATTGTAGCAATACGAAATAAAAACAAAAGAAAGAGAAAAAAATAAAAATAAAAATTTATTAAAAAATATCAACGTCAGTGTCGACCGGCAAAGTGGACTAAATTGGCACAATTACGAGGAGTTTATGACTCAATTGGGCAAAAAAAATTATAACTGAATTGGCACAATTACAATAAATTTAGGACCGTTTTGATAAATTTTCCCAAGATCTAGAGTAAATACCTTGAATTCGAGTACACTTTGGACTCTTTAAACAACCATTTGGACCATAACTTTGATTAGAAGACCTATTTTTCCTTTGATTATTGCACAATTGTAATTTAAAAAAAGAAAATATTCTTCTAGCGCAGGTTAAAAAATGGTTAATGTCTTTGTTAAATTTTCGTAAGAATGCTAAAGTTGATTAATTACCCACCGAAGGGAATTGAATTCCAATAATTTCCCCTTTGTCCGGCTTCCGACGATTGTAGCCGTAAATTGCAAAAAGGACAACTAGAAAGAAACAAATTGTATTGCATACACGCTAGATGTTGACATAAGATAGTTATCTAAATTACTTATACGCGCCTGATCACGAGATGGCCTATTCTAAAGGTCAAACAAAGACGATCGATGTTGATCGTATCGATAATTATTTGAAATGCGGATCGAAGGATTCATCATTTGTCCAAATCCGGCGTCTTATTTGTTGGCGTTCTGTACATTTAGTAGTGCCGACTATTAGCTTTGTGATCACTTAAAATTAATGGCTCATTTGTTTTGTAAAGCCGAATGAGATTAATTTGACAAAGTCAAAATTCCCTTAGTTTGGAGACAATGTTGAGTGGATTGAGTAGCACGTATCTATGGAAAAAATCATAGGTAAATCTCAAGATATCAAGTTGCCGCATAGATTACCCTCAATAACATGCTCCAACGCTGGCACCTTTTGCGATCGTGACTACTACGATATCCTTTCTCAAGTCAATCTGACCCAATAAATAAAATGGAACTCTTGCTTTTTGATTCATTTGACTAAAAAATTAAATTTTAGAAGGGGAAAATATTCAAAGTTTCCGATAAGTCTTTCATAATGTTATTAATTTGAATATTCGTAATCAGTTTTCTGACCAATATAATATCTTTTCCTAAGACGCGAAGTAAATGTCTTCACGGAAAGTAGAGCAAATGATTAGTCTAATGAGAAGCACTTCGCTCGACCATCTGGTGATTACATCAGACCCTTAAAAAGAATAAAATTAAAAAAAAAGGATGTGGTAATGACGTTCTATTCTGGAAATAATCATATAAAAATTTGAATATTCATAGTCAACCTTTCACCCGTGCTAATTAGGGTATGTTTGAGAACGATTTTGATCCATACAATCAAGTCTGTTCAGAATTGCATTTTTTTAACCGAAAAAAAAAAGAATTAATTTTTTTTATTTTGTTTTCTGGACAAGTTTGAGAGAATTAAAACGTTTTGGTAACTTCACAAAATTTCTGTTTTCAAGAATAATTTCTCTTTCCAATTTTCTTTTCATTTAAATCAAATAATTACGTCTTATCACTATAAAGTCAGCATGTATAGCATCACTAGAAATGAATACATATTGTGCATAATCCACGGTTAGTTTATTTATTTCATGGAGCATGAAGACACACGCAAGATCCTCAACAAAGAACATAAACTCCGTAGGCAATTTGCACTTAAATTTTTGTCATGAATTTACACTTAAATTAGCTTGTGAAAGAAGTTTAAATAACTCTTAAATTGCTCCATGATGGTGTTGATCATGTAGAAACGGATTGAACACAAGCTCAATGGTGCTGCTCCACAAAGTTTGCAATTAAATTGATTGCTTCGATAAACATCGATACTGCAAAGTACCGGAAAAACAAGATTACAAAAGTTAAAAACATGAAGTCATGAAATTGAACGATAAGTGGAGGTGTCAAAAATGGAAATCTAACCATAAACTTGTTATACAAGGGAAATTAAGACGATAAATTAATAAGAAGCATAAGCATGCAGAATATTATCTGAATTTCTGGCTATAAACTAATTATAATCCACGTGTGTCATTTGAAAGCTAGTCCCTAATTAAAAATATTAGAAATTAATGAAAAGTATACCTATTTGGATGACGCTTATGCTTACGACATGTTAGGAACTTAGGATTAAAACATCGTAAAATGGCCGATAATTCGTCCTGGAAGTTTGGTACAATGTCATTGTCAGAATATAGTGAACCCACGTTTATTATCCAGTTAAACTATTCATTTTGAAAGATGAATCACCCCATAGGAGCACGTAGATCACGTTGATTACAAGTTACAACTCCTTTGTGATGTTCTGTCAATTTTGTACAATTTGCCAACGAAAAACTTGTTACGTCAATTTCTTTAGTTTCCAACCCCCCAAAAAAAAAAAATCTTTAGTTCTAGGTTCTTCGTCGTCGATTAAATTTCAGTATTATGTATTTTTTATCTTGTGTAATTTAGCGTCGATTAAATTTCGTTAAAGCATATCTATCGGCTTCCTTGTGTACTAGTGATAATTTCTATCCGAAATCGCCACAAAATCCGTCTCCTTTAAGAAAAATCGAGGAACGATTTTCGATGAAAGTACTTCGTCGTGGAGGCAAATTTCGGCGAAGCATCTTTGTGGCACACCCGGTCGGAATAATATGGTCGATTTGAGGAAGTACAATATCGAGAACAATGAATCATTCGGAGCCTTATCAAGCTGCCAGTGACAACCCCGGTGATACGGCAATCCAGTCCAAAACCTCAATCACTCCACAATAGAGCCAAGCCAAGGATGCAATGTCGAAATATCGCTGCACTTTACGACGGACTAAGGCGAACGAGTTACACCGAACCCCACTTTGGTGGCTACTACGAAGAGGTTGTTCAAGGAACAACTAAACAAGATGGGCGAATCACATAGCGAGACTCATCTCTGATGTGATCGGGACGATGGTCGTCAATACGGTGAACTATGTCATCTCTAGGCCCGGGACATTCAATCATTCCATCCCAATCCAACCAAACATAGCGTCTTTCGGATACGTTCCTCCAACTCTTAATCATATCTTGTGTACGTGTGGTATTTGTTGTCCGGATTTGTCACAGAACACGTCTCATTTAATAAAAATCAAAGAATAACTTTCGACGAAGGCTATGTCTTCGTCGGGACAAGTTCCGGGCGAAACCTTAAGATTAGACATTAAGAATGAGGAATGCCCGGTTGGAGCTTAGATACGTGAATTGAAAGCCATTGTTTGCAGTGTCCCAATATTTTATAAATTCCAGTTGCCTCTTCTTCTTCTTCTTCTTCTTCTTCTTTTTAAACTACATCGTGCAAATTGACATGTTATATCCAACATAAATGCATTTTATTTGCCCAGATATTTTATTTTAAGCTGTTTATTCCTCTTAATGTCGAGTAATATTTCAAAGCTGACTTAACTTACAGGCCGAGTCAGGCTGAGCAAGTCGAAATGGATAGGGCCGATGGTCGGGTTAGGCTCGGCACGGGGGCCTAAGAAGCATTGCCAAGCCCAACTGTGCTCAAGATGTTGACGAAATTCCGTATCATAGCTGGGGCTTGCAAGCGCCAAGGCGAGGGGGTCTTATCTTTTGGACGAAGGGGATCATGTAGGGGAGGACCCAGCGAAAGGTGCCGACTTGGCGAAGGTGGAGATGTCGATTGGCAAGCTCCGGTTGCGGAACATGACCTCGAACGGCCGTGGGGTGGTGGTCCTTGCAGGATTGCAGGAGTCGATGGTGGGCGGCGGTTCTTTTGCAATAGATGACGATGCTATCATAGGAGGAGGCGAGGCGACACCGGTCTTGGTCGTTCGGTATCCGGACGTATCCGAATTAGGTTTTTGGTCGTTCAGGACGCGCGCATAATAATTGTTCTATTTCTCTATTTTTGTTTCAAGGAACAGGTTTGGATCAGAACTCTATTTAGTAACGCAATTTTATTTTTCTATTCTGGAGACAAATTTTTTAGTCATAGATAGATTTGGAGAGAAATCTTAAGTAAAAAAAAAAAGTTACTTTTTTTTTTGTTTCTGGAAAAAAAAAAATTCGGGCCATCCAAAACTCAGGGCGTCACTCGTTAGGGCCTCTTCTTCTAAAGTGCAACGCCAAAGTTTTTTTTTTTTTTCTCCACCTAACAAAAGTGCGACGTAGACCTCCACCTCCAGATCCCGTCACCACCAACGACGGCTCGCTCTCGATCTCTCTCTTTTGTTCTTCTTGTCGACTCGCTCTTAGTCTCCCTCTTTCGAAGGTGAAACCATTGATTTCGCTTTGATTTGTTGGAGTTTTAACTGGAATTTTAGCGTCTATTGAGGATTAAGTGGTGGATCACATCACAGATCTACGATCTTGGTCTTCCTGCTAAGTGCTATATTAAGCTAGACAAGCTGGAATTGTAGCATTATTACCAATTAGAATGTATCTCCAGAGTTGTTGCGCTTGGGTGGATTCTGCAATCATGGGGAAGCCTGAGAGCTTAGAAAAGCTGCAGAATAATGTTAGTGGCGATGAGAATTTTGGATCTGGAGATGAAATGGGTAGTGTCGCTTTCTTGGTAGTTGATTCTCTCATTGCCACCATGGGCGGCGTAGAGAGTTTTGAAGAGGATGAAGACAACATTCCCCCAATTGTGGCAGGCGGCTTCCTTGGGCGGGAGGATGGTCAGGAGACAACTTGCTATATTACGAGCATGTACTAGAAACAAAGCGATGTGCTCCATGGCCGGCTGGGTTGGGGGTTCTATTGATATCTGCCGAGAGGATTTTTACTCCGGGAAGATAATTCAACTGAGGCAACAACATGGGACGGAACTCCTTTATGCTACTGCATACGATACTTAGGCTGGGCATTCACTCAGTGTTGTTGAAATGGTTTCTAGGCCCCAAAAGAACTATCGATCTGGGAACGTAGATTTGGAGGACTTGCCTCAACACCGCTATAGAGAAGAAATACCGCAAATTCCTTATCTATCTTTGCAGCGGTTTCTGCCTCAAGGTTCCGGCGATACAGCAAGGCACGGCGATACGACGATGTGGGAGCAAATTTTTTTCTTTTTATGGCGATTTTATTATTTTCAACTTGAATTCGCGGCGATTGTAATCCGTTTCTTCCATTTACTTGTATTTGTATTCAAGGAGAACATGACTCGGAAACAAAGTTTTGGAACCAGAAATCTTGTTTTGTACTCTTGTCAAACGAATTTCTATTTCGGGAAATAAAAATTTTATGCCGTTATCAACCGAATTCCCGTTTCAAGAACAGAAATTCCGTATCGTTATTAAACACATATCTTGGCTCAAAAACTCATCCAAGAAAACAGTAGTAGAAAGATCTATTTCTCGCCAGAAATAAGGCCAATGAAGAGAATTGTCGTCTTGTGCACCCTCAGTAGCAGAATATATCCCAATTGAGTTTTTATCTGAGATTTTCTTATACGGGCATTGTTTGGACATATTCGGACCTTCGGTCGGCAAAATATCGAGATACCGAAGAGGACAAAAATTATCCTAACCCACCAAACTATAGGCAAAACAATGGGCAGGCACAGTAGGCCATGTGATCAATATAGGTAATACTTTTGTCTCGTGGTCTAAGAAAGCTGTGGACCTCTTATCATAATTTTCGGCCGCCAGTTGGCGATTTCACTTGGTAAGCCTGAACCGAAAAAAGGATCTTCTGCATTAAAAAAAAAAAAAGTTGACCGACTCGATTTGTTTAGCGAAAAATAAATAATTTAAATTTTTTATAAAAAAAATAACTTATATTGCTTGAAATAGCTAATGAATATAAAATATTTTCATTATGAAAAATACTGCATATCTCAATACTTCATGGATGGTGAAAATCTTTTTATTCATTCGTTTTCCTTTTAGAAATCTAAATAATTATTTTCAAAAAAAATTTCAATTGAAAGGTTTTGCGTACACCAGCTCCCTTCCTCGATCGATGCATCAACAAAAATCACTTCCATCACAATCGATACGAATGACAACTACTTTACACCAAACCACATTCATGCCTCATGTCCTCTGTCAATATATAGATCACTTGGAGTTCATCTCAGTGATCGCTTTTCTCACTTGAGAAGAGAGAGATTGATAGTTCAAATATCCACCTTCGATGGAGAGTTGAGGTGATGGAGAGTTGAGGTGAGGACACCCGAAGAGGAAATAAGACTTTAAATCTCCACATTCGAGGGAAGTTTGAGATGGATAAGAAGGGAGCGGGATTTTGAATGCTCACTTTCTAGAGGAATTGAGATGAAGACGCATGAGAAAAAAGCAAAATTTCGCAACCTAAAAGACTTGAGATGAACACGCATAGGAAAAAGTCGAATTTCACAACCGACCAAAATAGGACCACACGGACAAACAAAAAAAACTACCGAGGTAGCCGAACTCCATTTGTCGTACCATTTCCGTCCAATTTTTTTTTTTTTCCGTCCAATTAAAAATACGTACTTCAAAACTTCCAACAGCTTCCGACGAGCGATCAAGGCGGGCGAGCCACGTGTCTACTAATCCACGCCCTCATTCTTATTTACGATCAATTTGCCGATCGTTAGGTCAATTGGGAATTTTCAATAATCTCTCTCCGCCTTTGGAGTAGGACCGGACAGATTATCCTTCGTGTTTTTCGGCACCCACCACTAATAATTGTCGGAACAATTGATTTAGCAGTAGACTACGTTAATCGAAAAAGAAGAGAGGAAATGACGGGAATTTACTAAGAGTATCATCGAATTTACATGCAACACCATACCAACGCGTCTCGACCGACCAACCCACCCACCCACCCACCCCACCAACCGGGCACCGGCCACTGGCCGACGACCCCACCGCCTGACCGTACCGCCGGCCGCCGCGGCAACCTGGGTTCCCCCCAGCGACATCGAATCCCCAAATTCCAAATCACACAGATGCAATTCAAGTTTTTCACTTGGACGATAATCGTTAAAAAGAGAGCCTTTCACATCATATCTTATCCAGCTTCTCGGCCTTCACGAGCGGGTTGGCCTTGGAGATCTGTTCTCTCGCCAAGCCCTTGTAATCGAATCCGCAATCGTGCTGCTCCGGGTACCGGTGCGACCCGCAGAAAGTCATGCCGCACCTGCACTTGAACCCCGTGAGCCCCACGCGCCTCCTGCACGTCGAGCACCGGTTCGGCACCGGCGATCCGTCCGGCGCCGCCGCCACGGCCTCCCCCTCCTCCTCGGGCTTCGTGTCGAAGGCCGCGGCGGCGGCGACCTTGCAGTCGACGGCCGCGGCCTGGGACGGAGCCGATGCGGAGGAAGGCTCGAGGATCGACGCGACGGCGGCGGCGGAGGAGGAGGAGGAGGAGGTCAGGGTCTGGGTGAAAGCGAGCTTGGCGTTGGAGGACTGGTGCTCCTTGAGCTGCAAGTCGCGGTAGCACTTGGAGCACAGATCCTGCGTGGCGGGGCTGCCGAAGAAGCCGCAGTTGTTGGCGCAGAGGCGCGGAGCCTGGCACCGGTGCTCTTCCGCCATATTTTTTTTTTCGCGGAACCTGTCAAAACAACACGTACGGAAACCCAGCAAACCAATCAAAAAACAGATCCAGATCTACCGATCTATCACCACCGACGACGACGACGACGACGAGACCTTCAAAGTTGGGAGAAGGGTTGTGGGGGGGGTGGGTTAGTTCTGCTTGCTTACCTTCTCGGTGTTCTGATCCGCGGTTCTGGCTGCTTTTACGAGAGGAGGATGAATCGAATATGAAGATGAAGATGGAGAGAGGGAGAGGGAATATTTCCGAGAGCTCTCGGAGGTTTGGGAATGATTGCGAATGAGGGGGGAGGAGGAGAGGTGAGGGCTAAAAAGCAAAGGGGAAGCACCTCCACACAAAGGCGGTTTTTGGGATACCTCCTCCTGGTCCCTCGCGCTGAAGATTCCAGACGCCTTCTCTCTTCTTTGAATTTCCCCCGTTTCTTTTTTCTTTTTTTATTTCTCTCTCTCTCTCTCTCTCTCTCTTCCTTTTGCTTAAGCTGATTGTTTTTCCCTTCCTACCAAACAAAAGATTTTTTTTTTTGGTAATTGCCGTGGGTCCCCCTCTTTCTCTCTCTTGCTTATCTCCGCGTTAACAATGTCGTCGCGTCGCGAGGGGCTCGTCGTACGGCGTCGTTTCCGAGGGACATCTTCTCGAAGCCGTACCAGCCACGCCAACGGCCCGACCGCCGACGAATAAATCGTAGAGCAAGTAAAACACCGACTTCCGTGGTCCGATAAGATAACCCCGTGAACGTCGAAAAGGACATGTTTTGCCTCCTTCGCATGGGAAGAAATTAACGTCAGGATGCATTTTCGACGGGTTTTACGTCCTCGACGACTCGGACGACCTTTTGGAATAGAATAAGAACATTAGGAAAACCGCCACCCACCGTTGATCGGAAAATCCTCTCGATCTACGTGCGCTTGCGGTATTCCGCGTGAATGTCTAAGTCAAACGAACTTTATTACGATCGAGGGAAGATGCGAACGATGTCGCCGTGCTGATCTCTGATCGGCTTCTCGATTTAGAGTCGAGATTCGATGTTATGATCTCCGGTGGCGGTACCGACAAATTCGAAACGGGTGACGAAATCGATCGGTGCCGAGCTTCTCTCGGTTCCCGATCGAGAACCGGCCTGCTTCCTTCCTTTTTATTTTTTGGGTAAACATTATTAATATGCACCTTTTTTACTGTGGAGAATATTTCCAATAAGTGATTATGTAATTGTTTTTGCATATTATATATCAGAGACGAGGTCGACATCTTGATGAGTATAACTTCTTCGCTTTTCCTTTTTTTTTTTTTTTAAGCGTCAAATTCCAAATACGACGGCCTAGAAAATGAATCAAATGGCAATTGTTTATCCAGCGAATTGGCCTGATGTGAACTTTTGGCCTGTTCTCACTGTGGCTTTCGAGTAGAATTGAGCTTGATGTTCCCACCTAACATTAATAAATCTAATCCTATAGTGCATATCCATTGTTTTGTTTCGTTTTTTTTTCTTTTCTTTAACTCGAGATACTTTACCTTTTCATACCGAAAAAATATCAACTCAATGATAGCGCGAACGATAACCATTCTCTTCTCGAGAGTTATTTCTACCCAGAAATAGATTTTTTTTATTCTATTTCCTTGACAAGTTTCTAAGTAGATAAACGAGTTTGGCAACGATGATGGACGGTAGGCGGACCGACGACCAGAGACAGACGGCAGACCGAAGACGAGTAGGTAGCGATCGGCAACAAGGACGGTAGAGAGAGGGAGATTGTTTTACCAAACATATTTTTATTTCAAACCTATTCTCAAGGGTAGAAAAGTAGAAAAACAGAGAAAAACAATTGTTATCATTTGCGTCTCCATCCGATCGCACAAGTTGGGGCATATTCAACTTAGCCGACCTAACCATGGGTCTCTTCTGACTAGTTTCTATTTTCTTTTTAGTTTTCTCTTAAAACCCATTTTCTTATATTTTATTAACTCTACTTTCAAAGTTACTTATATATATATATTCTATTTATCTAGAATATTTAGATATTAAATTACGTTTTCATCTAACAATTTATATTTTTAGAATAATTGGTGGTGATTTCATATCCAACTCCAAAATGATTTATGCGTGAGTCTAGCTAGTTTCTCTTTTCTTTTTAATTCTCTCTTCAAATGTGTTTTCTTAGATTTTATTAACTTTACTTTTAAAGTTAATAATACTTGTTAAAATATTTAAATATTAAACTGCTCCTTCATCTAGCCACTTGCGATTTTAGAATGGTTGATATGCATTCATCTAACAGCTTAAGATAGAATATGCAATTGGTCTAAGCCTAGCATGGAAATATACAATTAGCCAAGGCAAATAGGGGTCTCTAAAAATTTAAATCATGACCTCATACTCTCATACTATGCGATATTTCACGAGAGCATCGCCAATTATTCAAAAAACTTAAGTTGTCAGATAAATACATATTTTAATATTTAAATATTCCAACATTTCTCATGCATGTACTTTCTATGATCAATTTTCCCTCCACAGCTAGTCGTGTATTGCTACACGGTCCAACCCCCAGCGATACATGCTCAAAGTCAACATCTTGCGACACGTTGCAAATAAATTTTAAACATGGTGGGCAAATTACAAAAATTGAGCCATCTTTTTCCTGTGTTTATTTTACGAAAATGTGACATCTTTAAAAAAAATTTCAATAAATCATTTTATAGAAAAATGGCAATATTTTTTTATATTTAGCTAAAACCTAAAAATAAACTGAAAAATATTTTTCGTCTATTGGTATCGAAAATATTACTTAAATTTCCCAAAAAGACATACGCAAACTGGGATTACTAACTTGCTCATGGGCGGTCGGGAATTAAGTACGGGCACTAGAGTTCATGGTCTGGGCCCAATGGGCTCCAACAAGGGAGCAGGATTGGAGCATGGGCACCTAGGTCTCAGGTTCAACTTTGATGGACTCAAGCTCAAGTACCGGGTCCCGAGCCTAGCCTCAATGGACCCGAGCACAACCTTTGTGGACTAGAGCTCCGGTGTTGGTGATCCCAGCTTGGATATCGAGATCTTGCGCTTGGCCTTTTTGGACCTAGGCCAAGGTGCCAGGGCTTTGGGCTCAGCCTCGATGGACGCTGGCGTGGTTGCCAAGAGCACCTGCACTGCATTCACAGGCTTAGACATGAGTGTCGAAGTCTTGGTCGTGAACATTGGGGACCCAAGCATCGGAGGCTTGGTACTAGACATTGGGAACCTGAGAACCATCATTAAAGTTTTTATGCTCAAGTGTAGAATTTCCGGTCAAGCGCTAATACCTATTTATATTTTATAAAATAATTTTTGATTTTTCAAAGAGGAAATCATTTTTCTGAATTTAAGCATAGGTATATTTCATCAACTAAAAGAACGTTTTTCATGAACTAATTTTTCTACCCAAACCAAATACCGAAAAATGAGGAAAAGTTTTTCTTTCTTTCCGCCCTCTTTGGTCAGAGGGCAGAAAGTGGTTCACCTCTCTTCTATTTGGAAAATCTATCCGAAATTCGAAATTAAAACACCATCTTAAATTTTCTAAAATATTTGAAAATAAAGAAGATGCAGTTTCCACAAGCGATCTCTTTCGTCGCGAAGCAGGAATCGTGGAAAATAAAATAAGGAAACAGGCAAAAAGTTAAAATAAAATAAAATAAAATAAAATAAAAACACAAAAACTTTCATTGTTCAAGAAATACTCTTCCGTCGCCAATTCCCTCGAGCAACTGATTGACGAACGGGTCAACCAATCGGAGCTCCGAATTCCGCTCCGACTTCCGATTCCCTTCAACCTTCGTCCGATCAATCCATCGCCTTCGCCGCCTCTCTCTCCCCCGTGCGATCTCGAAATCTCTCCATGAGCGACTCCTAGGAGCCCTCCACGATCAAGCCATGTACAGCAATTTCAAGGAGCAAGCGATCGAGTATGTGAAGCAGGCGGTCCAGGAGGACAAGGCCGGGAACTACGCCAAGGCGTTCCCGCTCTACATGAACGCGTTGGAGTACTTCAAGACTCACCTCAAGTACGAGAAGAACCCCAAGATCCGCGAGGCCATCACCCAGAAGTTCACCGAGTACCTCCGCCGCGCCGAGGAGATCCGCGTCGTCCTCGAAGGCGGCGGCGGCGGCGGTTCCGGCGCCGCCTCCAACGGCGACGCCGCGGTGGCTCCTCGGCCCAAGACGAAGCCCAAGGATGGCGGCGAGGGCGGGGACGATGCGGAGAAGGAGAAGCTCCGAGCCGGTTTGAACTCCGCGATCGTGAGGGAGAAGCCGAATGTGAAGTGGAACGACGTCGCGGGGCTCGAGAGCGCCAAGCAGGCGCTTCAGGAAGCTGTCATTTTGCCCGTCAAATTCCCTCAGTTCTTCACCGGTAAGTTAGAATTCGTTGATCTTGGTCTGGTTGGAGCATTTAGTTGCTTTTGTTGACTTCGCATTCTTGTATATTTCCGAGCCGGCTCTGCAATCATAGTTTGCCCTTGATTTTAACAGATTGTAATACTAAATTCGTGTTTTTCTTTTTTCGTCGATTGATGATCTCATTGCTGAAGTATTGCTTCAGAGCATGCTTCAGAATTTAGCGGACCGCGTTTGGGAAGCCATTACTTATCCATCTTAAAGTGAAGTTAGCATGTTTGAAGTGGCCTGTTTATTTTCCTGGTGTATGTTGCAATTATGGTATGGCTGTGAGATGAATCAGGGTTTGCACATTGCTGTTTATGAAAGTCAAACCAGGCGGCTGAGGTGCTGGCTAAGTATGTTTCAAAATGGTTATTGCTATCCTCAATATTCAATCGAGAAGTGCACCCTTGTTCTGGCTTGCCATGCATTGCTTTTTAATGTTTCTGTCTTCAGCAGCATCCATGTCTGATCGTAAACGATAAGAACCACAAAAGTGAACGGTATTCTCGTCTTTGCTTACAAGGGCTTTTGCAGACACTTGTTGGGGAAGCAAGTCGCATCATGCTGCTTTGTGAAGGCTGGTGATGATAACTTTCAGTTGTTGGAAATGTCTAAGCATGGAGCCCTCTTGGTTATAATAGCTGCCTTGTGAGTTGCTGCATGAACTCTATGGGAGCAGTCTTGCTTTCTATTCCAAAGGAAAAAAGAGACAAAAAGTGAGAAAGTGGCGTTTGCTTTGTTGCTGGAATTTAGAGGTCATTGAATTGGTCTCTTAAAGGCTTTAAGTAGATCTTAGTGGGACTATATGGCATCAATTTGTTTTGTAGGTGATCAAGTCACAGAATTTGTTTGTCTTTCAGTACTTCAACTGAGGAAGGTGTTCGCCTCTTCTTTAGACAAGTGCAATTTCCCGGTTTCATTTATCTGTAGAAACATTGCCAGTCCCATTTTTATTGTGCTTGCTCTTCTGATATGCTGTAATATAACTGGTCTTTTCTTTTGATGAGAATCTTCTGATCCGAATTACTACCACAGTTTCAGAATTTTTGCCCGACGAGATCCTCTCTCTGCTGATGTTTGTGAAATGCATTATCTTCTTGACATTGTATTATTTCACATCACAAATCATTGAGTGGGGTATTTAAACGTCACTGGTGGTAATACTTATTGTATTCATTGACTATCATTTCAGGGAAGAGGCGGCCATGGAGGGCATTTCTTCTGTATGGTCCCCCAGGAACGGGGAAGTCATATTTGGCAAAAGCTGTGGCAACAGAAGCAGACTCTACCTTTTTCAGGTAGCCATCATCAGGCATTTTGACTATTTTATCTTTCCAAAAGAGACCATTTACTGTACTTCGGGGGGATTTTTGGTTGAAATCAAAATTTAGTTAAGGTACAATGTAGTTTTGCCTACACTCCTCCAGATTTTGACATTTGAGATTCTATGCTTGTTCTACAAAGTGGGACTTCGCCAATCTATTAGGCATACATTCATATCTGTATTATGGTTGATAGGACAACACCATGGTAAGTCTGAATGATACAAGGTTTTGGCAAGTACAAGCATGGGTCTATCTTTCCATTTATTGGAGCTGTTGATACTGGAGTATGTCTTAGAGAGTGGCATTTGATGTTTATGCTCTTGTAGAAATACATTGTTATGCAGTGTGACATAGTCCAGATTTCAAGTTTATCATGTTTTCTGCAAATTTTCTTTTGCCATATTAAGTAGCAAGTAATTTGTTCTGTCAAAAAGGCTTACATTTCCCTTATGCACTCAGGTCAAGTAATAAAGTAATGTTGGAACTTGCAATACTTATTGCAACATGAATGGGCATATGCTTTATTATTGCATTCGGGATTTGCAAGAGAAATTGAGAGAAACTCCATCAGTATTTCCCCCTATGTCTTATCTATTTGTTTAGGAAGGATAGTTTTTATGAATTTTTCTTCACTTGTGAAATCCTATTAATGCTCCTTACCCTAGAATAGACTGTTTTCCTTCTTTAGATGTTGGTATAGTTAAACTTTTGCAGAGTCAGATCTATTCTCAACACTTTGCATGTTGGATATTTCATCATCCCTTGTAAATCTCCTGGACCCCCTTCCCTTAACTCCGCATCCTTAAAAACATCTTTCTGGTGGTCCTTTCTCGCAGAGTTCGCTGGCAACTGCCTGTGGTTATGTGCTTGATTTTAGTTGCAAGCACAGATGATATCATTTTATTCCGCTAATTGAAAAGAGATTGTGAAATGTGCTTGCTTGTTTGCAATTGGGAATCTGTTTGAGTGGCACTTGTAGCTTCTCTAAGCACCATGGCGACATATACTACGGCAAGCTTTTTCATATGAGTCCCTCTTCTTTCAGTGGATATCTGCATTTAAATAAGATCAACTTATGTCTGGTGATTGTAGGTGCATTTCTGTACGATTTGAGTCTCTAATCTCTATGCCACTGATGGAAATTCTGTAGTTTTGGTGATTTTTATGAGTCTTATGCCAAGATTGTGTCATTTATGACCTGACTTTTTGGTGGCTAGTGTTTCTTCTTCAGATCTGGTATCAAAGTGGATGGGTGAAAGTGAGAAGTTAGTTTCCAATCTTTTTCAGATGGCTCGTGAGAGTGCTCCTTCAATTATCTTCATTGATGAAATAGACTCTCTAGGTGGCCAACGTGGAGAAGGAAATGAGAGTGAAGCTTCTAGACGTATAAAAACAGAAATTCTTGTCCAAATGCAGGTTAGCAGAGATGTCTGTTGCCACATGGTTTCCCTCTTTTATATTGTTTGGATGCCACTATTTATTAATAGATCTTTGTAATGCCTTAGCTGTTGCTTGCATTATTGAACATTGGTGGACTGAATGGTTACATGATGTGGCAGTTGTTGATTATTTGAAAAGTTGTTCTCCTGATCCTGATAATGTGGAAAAAATCTCTAGAACTGGTTACAGGATGAATTAGATCCTTTGCTTGTGTGAGACTTAAAACGGTTTTATTATATGAATCTGTTTCTTTCAGGGTGTTGGAAACAATGATGAGAAAGTTCTTGTCCTCGCAGCAACAAATACTCCTTACTCTCTTGATCAGGTAAAATGGATAATATGATGAGATATTTTGGTGGTTTTACTGGGTTGCCCATCACACGGTTGTTTCTCATGATTATTGACAAACTACAGGCAATTCGGAGGCGCTTTGACAAGCGCATTTATATTCCCCTACCGGATGTTAAGGCTCGGCAGCACATGTTTAAGGTATTGAAGTTCTTCTGTAAGTATGTTGTTTTGAAAATATTCTGCAAGCTAAGGAGAGTTTGTTCATGTCTTTCCTATGGCTTTGTAAATGTGATTAGGTGCACTTAGGAGATACTCCTCACAGTTTAGCTGAAAGTGATTTTGAGAGCTTGGCTTGCAAGACAGAGGGATTTTCTGGTTCAGATATATCCGTTTGTGTAAGCACAACATATAAAATCTTTCCTACCTTATTCAAATTATTGGCTTATCTCTTGGCCAACTCCATCTATTTTTGCAATGAAAGGTCAAGGATGTCCTCTTTGAGCCTGTTCGGAAAACTCAGGATGCCATGTTTTTCATAAAGACTTCAAATAGTATGTGGATGCCATGTGGACCAAAGCAAGAAGGTGCTGTTCAAATCACCATGCAGGAGCTGGCAGCCGAAGGGCAAGCTGCTAAGGTATTAGTGATACCTTTCCTAGTATGAGGATATTCGTTTTGAAAAATGAGAGGATAGAGATTTTAGCTGATGCTTGGAGCAATAGACAGAATTTTTGGCGATCAAAGTGATGCCTGATATGAGATCCTTGGTGCTCTATATTTACTAATATATGCCCCATTGGCAACGCAGATCTGTTATGAGTAAGTCATCTTTGATAATATGGTGACTAGTGACACCATAAAAAGTCTCATAGGTTAGTAAAATGCATTTGATTATGTTAGGAAATCCAACCCAAAAGCTTAAGCTAATAGGTGAACGGACATGAATATAAAGAGCATTTAGGATCCATTATCAAGCAATGTGGGGCATACTTCATTGCCTCCTCCCTCACGTGTAAGTTGGATTACAATCAGCACGTGAACTTTTGACTACACAAATTCACGTGGAACTTTGACCACACACTTTCGCGAAAGGGATAGCACTGATTCTAATACTGTATTAGGAAGTCCAATCCAAAAGCTTAAGTTAATAGGTGGAGAGAGATCACGTCAATACGAAGAGCATTTAGTACCCACTATCAAACGATGTAGGAGACCATGTCAATATGAAGAGCATTTAGCACCTGTTATCAAACGATGTTGGACATACTTCAACAGATTATGGTCATTGGAGAGACATATCGCTTGTCATATGAACATGCTTGCGCGTCTCAGAAACATTAGAAGTAACTGCATGCAGTCTGACTATTAAGTTGTTTCTGTGTTCATCAACTGATGCAGATTACTCCACCACCGATCTCAAGAAGAGATTTCGATAAGGTGCTTGCAAGACAAAGGCCAACCGTGAGCAAAACTGACCTCGAGGTTCACGAGAGATTCACAAGGGAGTTTGGTGAAGAAGGTTGATCGGGTTTTGATTGATTTTATACTGAACACGAGCTTGATCACCTGGATTTGTATGTAATCGATACCTGTCAATCCCCGTATCTTACCATTTCATTTTTGCTTCTGCAATCTGGCGTATGATTTGCGCTTCCCATTTTCTGTATTCACAACCGCTGAGTTTACTTTTTTCAAATTGCTTTTATTAACTTGCAGAAATAAGTTATTCAAAAAGGTTGTCGGCGGAAATACACAAAGGATGTCTTTAAATTATATGCTGCCAAGTCCATCTTTGTCTTGTATATCTTCTCCAGCTGAGAGATAAAGGCGAGCTTTGACTTCCGTTTTGTTACCGGGCATTTGGAAACCGCCAAATCGAAGAGAAGGCTCTTTCTCTGCATGCTTCGCTTCTTCCTGCTGCTCTTAGATAGACCATAGAGCCTACTGCATGTCTCAAGAACAATTAGATTACGGGGATAAAACGTAAAATGTTCTTGAAAATTTCAAACCAGCGTGTACAAATTAACCAATAGGAGCAGAAATAAATTAAGCGTAAAGCATGTTCTGGGCTTTTATATCGCGAACGGTCCATTCATATCTTATTAACACGTGGCCATGGATGTGCCTTGTGTATTGTAAAGCAATTTGCGTAATCCCTTCTCGAGTATGCCTTTTAAGAGTGTACGGTGGAGCACCTTTCAACTGGTTCAACAGAAATTTACGACCCCAGTTAGATGATCCTTCTCAATCTCCGTTCTGGGTGTCAGTCTTCCCTTTTTGGCTTTCCAATTGAACGCAACCGCTATGCAGTTGAACTCAGGTGTGGTTGGACTTGACGATCTTGAACTGGACTTCGAAAGAGTCGGACCAAGAATTTCACTTATCGTTCAATAAAATTCGGTGTTAACTTCGATGGTTGCTGGATATGTGGAAGCAAGCCTTGTTCGTGTCAACAAGCAATGCAGTCCAGGAGAAAATCTTTCTTGTTAGAAGGAACAGTGATCTAACCCCAGAAGGAAGCAAAGATGCAAAGGTATCACCAATAATAATCACAGAGGAGTCATCAGTCATATAGATCACCAATCACCATACCGGAAGGGTGGAGGATATCCAAATTTGAGGTGATCGACCTGCCAAATGAACTGAACAATCGTCACATGCCCAAGTGATTGCAGATTCTTCGATTTGTTTATCCTTATGGTCAAATAACTACAAATTAATGCTCGAGTAATCTTTTTTCAATTGAGACATCAAGCAGTCGATGATCTTCGCATGTCTTCCTTAGATTAAGAAGTGGGAAGTAAACTGGCCCTGGCTTAACATGGAAGGTGTTGATATCACTTTCCAATGTATCTCTGCGGTATTACCAGTAATCGCCACAAGAGCATGAACCGCCATTAAAGTGATGGAATCGGTTTGAATCCCTAACGATAATCTCTCTACTTTCGATCATGGACACCAACTTTATGACATTATGACAGTCTCCACAAACTCTAAGATTCTTTGAAATGTGGATGGGAATTTCTGGAGATGTAGTGATCAGTCCGAAAGCAAGAGCCAGCCTCTCACTGTGATGAGACAAGATTGCTTCTTTATGCTCCTCTTCAACATCGTGAAGAACGTAATTTGTATCAGGCTGATAACCATAATCCCGAAGACGAACACCCAACTCTTCAAGTTTTGCATAAATACTCTCCTGCAATGGATGTGAAACATCACCGGCCAAGAAAAAGTAGGTCTTGTTCTTCACCTCGATCCAGCTATACCCAGCTTCCTTTCTTACCTTCCTTTCATCCATCATTCTCCTTACTTCAGCTCTCTCCCTCCATTTGCCTGCAGCCGCATAAATATTGGACAGCAAGACATACGAGGAAGAGTGATCAGGCTGAAGGGAGACGAGCTTCTCAGCTGCCAGTTTACCTAGCTCCAAATTCCGTTGAACGTGACAACCAGCTAAGATAGATCGCCAAACAGATGCACTTGCTGGGAACGGCATCCCATTTATGGTATCCATGGCTTTCTCTAGCATTCCTGCTCGACTGTACAAGTCAACCATGCAAGAATAGTGCTCCATTGTTGGACTGATTTGGTGATTATTGATCATCATATCATAATATCTTTCACCTTCCTCCACAAAACCGCCATGAGTACAGGCAGAAATCACACCAATGAATGTGATGCTATCCATTGTCATCTTCTGCCTTTGCATTTCCTTGAACACCTCTAGAGCCTTCTTTGCATGACCATGCTGTGCATACCCAGATATCATGGAATTCCAGGATACTAAGTCCCTCTCCCTTTGTCTTTGAAACAGTTTGCTTGCGCTCTCAATATTTCCTCTCTTTGCATACATTGTAAGAAGAGCACTAGTTACACATAAAGCATCGCTATATCCTGATTTGATTGAGCATGCATGTAACTGCTTCCCTGTTCCACTGCTGCTGAAGGAGCTGCACAAGCATTAATTACACTTGAATATGTAAACTCATTTGGTCTGACCCCTTCTTTGCCCAACTGAAGATAAACTTTTACAGCATTTTCTGTGTCCCCTGATAGTGCATAACCAGCCAGCATTGCTGACCATGAAACAACATCCTTCTCTTGAACTGATTTAAAAACTTTGGCAGCAGCATCAATGGACCCTATCTTAACATAAGCATCTAAAAGTGCAGTTCCTACGGTAGACGATGACTGATAATTGGTTTGATGACTTGTGCATGCACTTCATGAGGAGCGATAAGGGGCTGGGCTCCAAGGATCAGGGAATAAGTAAAATCGTTAGGTTTTACTCCTTCTCTTCTCATTTGACAAAATAAATCAACTGCCTTGTGCAGCTTGACCGTTTTGCAAGTACCCAGTAATGATGGCTGTCCATGAGACCACATCTTGATATCGAGACATGGATGAAAAACTCTTGAAGGCATCATCCATTTCACAGCACTTACCATAGGCAACAATGAGCGCCTTCCCAACTTTATCATCGAATTCAAGCCCCACCTTAACTACCTGGCAGTGAAGCTGTCTTGCAAAACTGATTTCTCGAACATTAGCACATAACTTGATGACATTAGCAAAAGTCAATTGGCTGAGGCTAACTTCAGCATTTCTCATTGAATGAAACATTACAAGAGCTTCCATATCATGTCCATTGGCAACATAGCCAGATATCATGCTATTCCATGAGACAGCATCCTTATTTGCCATCATATTGAAAACAGCTCTAGCATCTCTAATCATCCCAACCTTTGAGTACATGCTGATCAAAGAGTTCCCTGAATAAGTAGTTGATGCAAAACCGTCCTTAATTACCATCGCATGTAACTGCATCCCCTTTTCAGCTAAACCATCATCCCCTAAAGCTCCAAGAACGGCTGTATAGGTAAAAGCATTCGGCTTTATACCTTCTACTTGCATTCTACGAAACAATTCCACTGCCTCTCCGTTCAAACTATTTCGTGTATAACCAGACAATAACGAAGTCCAGCACACACGTTTTTGTCCGCCATCTCATCAAACGCTCTCCTTCATCCTCAACGCTTTCAGTTTTCATGTACATATCCACGAGAGCAGACCCAACGCTGACATCCTCCAAAAAACCCGATTTTACACATTGACAGTGCACTAGTTTGCCAGCGTTCTGGTCAAACGAGTTTGTGCGCAGACATTGATCACGCGCGACAGAGCGGATCCATCCACGGGTAAACCCCACCTATGGACACTCGCGAAGAGATCCAGTGGACTCTGGTTTTGATAGTAGCGAGAATACTCAGAAAGCGAGTGACTGTATCCTGTTTGCGCTCGTTGGGGACTTCTGTCGAACAAATGGCGCACTACGGGAGAAATCAAAGTCTTGGGACATGGGGGGTTTGGGGAAGCATCGCCAGTGGAATCGGGTCGAGCAATTATGGCAAGCTGATGCAAAGTCCGAGATGGGTTTTCCAAGAATCGCGTTCTTTGAGATTTTCCTAGAGTCCTTATGGACGAACTCCCAGTCATGCTCTCGGGGATGGCAGGGTAAAACCAGTGTCACCAAAGGACTGAAAAGGCTCGCATTTCCTGAGGAAACAGAGTAGAGGATCACATCGGAGGGTCACCAGCGGACAGAGGGACAACGTGATTTCTCGCAACTCTCTACTACGCTTCGTTCCCCCGCCAACCAGCTACATGCTCGGGCAGCAGGAGGCTCCAGCCTCTACCCAAGAGTTCCCAAATTTTGAAAAAATTCCAAAGAAAGATACGAATAGAATTCAAAGTGGATATTACTTCATATAAAAATATGAAATAGTCATATTAATTTTAAAAAAAATCTAATCTTGTCGGCCGGTCTAATATTCGGGCTAGTGAAAGGCATTTTTGTCCTTTTTGTTTGTATGAATTTTTTTTTTTTTTTGGTTTTCTTTTCTCCAATGATCTATCTTAGGAGATACCCAGCTATTGGCGATGCCCAGAAAAGGCTGGGCGAGGCCCAACCTCGCCTAGGCTAGGGTCGCGACCTTTGCCAATTGCCGACGAAGGTCTGACCACAACAGTGGATTTCTTATTAGCTTAGATCAAAGTCATTAGATTATTGACTGACATGACATTAAAAAAAAATGCAAGCTTGGGAGAAAGGGGCTATGGTTTTGTTGGTAGCCATTGACAACTCATCCCAAGCTTGACAACGGTCCACTGACCCGCTTCAAGCTCAAGCAAGGCCAACTACTAGGGATGATAAAAAAAAGAGATGATCGGATTGAAAATCACCCAAATCGAATTGGATCGACCGATTTGATCTTGTTCTCGGTGGTGCCATTCCAGTTCCCGATTCCATAAAAATGGAACTGGTGATGGTTGGTCTAGTTCCCGATGTCATGGGTGGAACCGTCCACCTAAATTGCTCGTACTAGACTGACAATACATATATATATTTCAATTTTATTTCTTAAAAAATCTTTGGAAAACTATTAAACTCTTAAATAATTAGGGTACTTTTACAAATTTAAAGTGTGAATTTGTATTTCAAGCACATGCAATTGGTTCCATTGGACCGCTTGATTTTCGATTCAAAAGTGAGATCGGACTGGATTGGGAGCCGACGACTCCTACCAGCTCCACACATTCATGTTTCCCGTGCACAAGCACGTGATGGCCTAGAGCCAATCAAAGATCGGGTCCGGACCTTGAGATGGGGCCTAAAAATATTGCGTAGGCCCCGTCGTCCCTCACGAGAAGATCCATACAATAGCTATGCGGGCCGGGCTTTTATACCTAGAGGCCCGCGTCCGGACCCGCTTGGAAATTTAATTTTAATTAATTTCCACGTGGAATGGAACCTCGCTTTTCCTTTGGTAACGGGGAATTCAATCGATGAGACCCTACAAAAGCATACGCGCACTTTACCTTAGTTTTTGCTTCTTCCTCCCTTTTTTTTTTTCATTACATCGTGCTCAAAATTTAAAAAAAAACTTGAAATTCAGAAAATCCGACATGTGAAAACTGATTGGTTCGAAAAACGAGAAGTTTATTTCGATGAGCTACGTGATGAGCTATCTTTTGAGCTTATAAAACTTATACGGAACCTGAAATCGTTCATCCTTAATTTTATGTTAATTTTATTTTTTTATTTCTCCCGCTTTAATATCGGCAGAAATGAAAATAGGAAAAAAAAAAAAAAGCGCAAGATGTTCCCTTCACTTTCTATCGTCGCACCGATCAGGAAATTTATATATAAAAAAAAAGCGAGGAAAAAAAAAAAAAGAGAAGAAGTAAACCTAGGCGCACATCCCTGTACGGATATGTTCCGGGGAGAGATTGATTTCTCAGGTAAACAGCCCACCAACCTTCTCCAGTCTTCTTCTTCTTCCTCCTCCTCTTCTTGCTCGTCCGGATTTCATTCTTGGGTTAAAAAATTTGCTCGCTCGCCCATGGTGACCGGAATTGACCAGGAAGAAGAAGGAGGAGGAGCTTTCAAATTCAAATAGTCCTGCGGGAAGGTTGCGCTTGCACGCGCGCGCGCGCTCGAGTAAGTGAAGTGCTCGACGAAACACACAAGGTCAGGTACTAATGCGGATGCCCATTCCCATCCCTCGCCGTCTCTTTCTATCTTTCTTTTGCGTGCCATTCGCAATTTTGGGCCTTGTCTTATTGCTTAAGCCAAGCTTGTTCTTCTCATTGGGTTCTCCTGTCAACTGTTCGAGTCTACGACTTCCAAAGCTTCCGGTAGTTTGACCGTTACGGGGGAGTCAAGCCTTCGTCTTTCTTCTTCTTCAGGACTGGGGATTGGCCCATCTAGGGTTTTACGTTTGATTCATTTCGCGGCCTGAAGTTCTTTAGGATGGTACCCATGGTTGGTGAATTCGGGGGTTTTTCCTGCGTCGTTCGAGTACCTTGAATTTGCTTTTTTTGGGAATGAATTCTTCGTTTGTTTTCTCAGTTCGGGATTGCTAATTCCAGTTGTTTTTGCGGGTTCAGGGGACGAGTGAGATAGTTCATGGTTTTTGTGTTGGTTGAGGAGCTGAATTGGTTCCTAGTGAGGCTCAAAATGAAATGTATCTGTTTTTCAGAGACCATCAATATGTGTGCTTTAGGGGTGGCTACTCGCGATTAGCGGGGCGAGAGGAAGCTGAATAGGATTGGAAGCGGAGATGATTGCAGAGAAGCCGGGCTGGGTGAAGCATGAGGGAATGCAGATATTCTCAATCGATGTTCAGCCTGGTGGGCTCAGGTTTGCTACTGGAGGTGGTGATCACAAGGTAATGCGATCTTGTCTTGGTTCACTTTTTTGCTCTGTTTGTGAACGCAAAAAAAATGAAATTTAAAGTATCTGTACCAAGTCAAATATCAAGTCTCAGGTGTCTCTCACCTTCCAGGTTACGTTTTGCTCGAATTCTGACTTGGAATTCTTCCTGTCAATTGTTTTGACTGTGTTTCAAACCCTTCTTATTGATAAAAGGCAAAGGGAAGTCAGATATTCTAACATTGTGCAGCGCTCAACTATTTGTTTTCATGGTGGTTCGTAATTCTTACTTAGGATGATCTGAGACGAGTAAAATTGGTCATTATCGTTATTCATTTATTGGAAAACTGAGGCCTTTTGGTGCCTTGATCAATGAATGTAGTTATCTCTAGTTTTCTGTTAGAGTTGTTTTATTTCAAAACGTGAGATGATGCTGTTGCACATGAATGAGAAATTGTTGCGCATTGGGAAATTGTTTTCTGTTATCATGCATACCATGCGATTTTAGAGGACTAAAATTGCTGCAAGTTGCGATGTATATCTTGACACTTTTTTCGCTTTCCCACTTAATGTAGGTTCGGATATGGAACATGATATCTGTTGGCAAGGATGTCGAGCATGATGATGTGGCGCAGAGGCTCCTTGCTACTCTCCGCGATCACTTTGGGTCTGTGAATTGTGTTAGGTGGGCTAAGCATGGACGGTACATAGCATCTGGGTCTGATGATCAAGTAATTTTGATCCACGAGAGAAAGCCTGGTTCTGGAACCACTGAATTTGGTAGCGGAGAACCCCCTGATGTTGAGAATTGGAAAGTTGTTATGACTTTAAGAGGACACACAGCAGATGTGGTAATGGAATTGTTTTCGATCTGGCCTAACTTATGCAGAATTTGACTTCTCTCAATGGATATTGTCAAGTTTCTCTTCGACCAGCATATTTAATATTTTTCTTTCAATTTATCCTATCTGATGTACGAGTTATCCTTTGTTTTAGTTAGGACAGCTTGTTTCTTGGAAATGTTGAAGATGCCTCCACGTCTTGTCTAACTGTGAGTTGTTTTCTGTGTGCTTAAAGTAGGTGGATCTCAACTGGTCTTCTGATGATTCAATGTTAGCTAGTGGAAGTTTGGATAACACAGTACATATATGGGATATGACCAACGGAATATGCACTGCTGTTCTTAGGGGGCATTCTAGTCTGGTAAAAGGCGTTGCTTGGGATCCAATTGGCTCATTCATAGCAAGTCAATCAGATGATAAGACTGTTATCATTTGGCGAACAAGCGATTGGAGTCTCGCTCACAAAACAGATGGCCACTGGACAAAATCTGTATGTATATCGATGTTGTGTTTTTATTGTTCTCTACTTTCCTTTTAATGAGTTCTAATTGTTTCATTTTTTTTTCCAGCTTGGTTCGACCTTTTTTAGGCGGCTTGGGTGGTCTCCTTGTGGTCATTTTATAACAACTACCCATGGCTTCCAGAAGCCTAGGCATTCTGCTCCTGTTCTCGAGAGAGGAGAATGGTCTGCTACTTTCGACTTCCTGGGTCACAATGCACCTGTTATTGTTGTGAAGTTCAATCACTCGATGTTCAGAAGAAACTTGTCTAATAATCATGAAATGATCACCGCACCTGTTGCTTGGACCAATGGAAACTCAAATACTGGAGGAAAAGAATCGCAACCATATAATGTCATTGCAATTGGGAGTCAGGATCGCACTATAACTGTATGGACAACAGCGAGTGCTCGCCCTCTCTTTGTGGCTAAGCATTTCTTTAGCCAAAGTGTCGTTGATCTGTCATGGTATGTTAGGCTTAAAACATCTCATCTTCCATGTAGCCAGATATCTATGCTACCTAATATAAAAATGCACTGTACTTTTTGCTGCATGCTTTTCTTCTTAGCTTCTTTGACCTTAATTTTGTGGACAGGAGTCCCGATGGTTATTCTCTTTTTGCCTGTTCTTTGGATGGGACGGTGGCTACGTTCCATTTGAGGCAAAAGAAATTGGGAACAGACTAAGTGACGACGAACTGGATGAGTTAAAGAGAAGCCGTTACGGCGATGTTAGAGGTCGGCAGGCCAACCTAGCGGAAAGCCCAGCTCAATTGTTGCTTGAAGCAGCTTCTGCTAAACAAGCTGCTAGCAAAAAGGTGGTGTTGGATGTTCAGCAAAAGCAAGCGACTGCCAAACCTTCTGTTGATTTGGGTGTTCAAACAAAGGCATCTGAACCGCAAGTGAAGCAGTAATGAAAGAGCAGCCGATGCTGATCTTAAATAAATCTGCAACTTCTGCTCGTGTTTCTAGCCCTGTGAAGCAAAGAGAGTACAGACGCCCTGACGGGCGAAAGAGGATAATTCCAGAAGCGGTGGGAGCTCCCAGCCAGCAGCAAAATATCTCTGGCGGAACTCCGTCTCAAGCACTAGATTTCCCTCTCATCTCATCTGAGCAAAAGAAGGATGATAATGCAGTTGTTAGAACTGACAATGGCTTAAGGGAAGTTTCTGTTGCGGGCACAGCTGGCAGAAGCTCAAATATAAAGGATCGCCCGGGAGCAACTGCTAGAGTTACCGTTACTGATAGTCTGGTTATCGAGAAGGTCCCAGTCTCCGCTGGCAGAGATGGGAGCATTAGTGTGGAGCCCGTGGGAAGCATAAAATTCTCTCGATCTCCCAACAGTGGTGCTACTCTTATAATCAGGGTTTTGATAAGAAAGAAGGAGAAGACTCCTTACCTGTGTGCTTGGAATCTCGCCCACGGGAACGTCCTGTAAATGATGTCATTGGAGTGGCGAATCCACTGATGCTGAAAGAAACAGAAATTGCTTGCACGAAAGGAGCCCAAACTCTTTGGTGTGATAGGATCTCCGGAAATGTCACTGTTTTAGCTGGAAATGCAAACTTCTGGGCCGTTGGTGTGTGAGGATGGATGCTTACAGGTAGCCTGAGAGATGATTTTTTTTTTGTTGTCTGTTTCCTTGTCCTTGGAGATCTTGTAGCTTAAGCCCACTGCATGAATGAAGTTTTGCACATGCAGTAATTGATATTCAGTCTTTTTAGTTGGTTTCTTTACCCACCTTGCTGAGTATGATTGTTTCCAGTCTGTCCCAATGGCGAGCTAACTTTTATGCATGATCTGATGCTATTGGAACTATAGTTTGTTGAGATTTGTTCAGTCCCTTCTAGCTTTGACACCATGGCAAGTATCTATCATGCGAGTTTTCTCATTTTTGGTGTGTTCTCAGATTGTGCTAGATAGCATTAGCAATGTCATATAATGCAGAAGATCTGATCTTGGAATTCAGCCTTTTAATGTTGTTTACCCATAAAAAGATATGCAGAATGTTGAGAAGACAAATAATCGAAGTAGGTAAAAGAAAAAACAATAAAGTAATAAAATTATATGAGGCTATGATTAGAGTGATCAATTGGTTGCGATGTAATATATTCTCTTATTCTCTCGGTGTTGCCTTTAAGACATGATGTTTCCTAGTCTAGAATTTCCAATCAAATGCTATCTTCCTTTTATCTGACTTAGTTCAAGTTTAGGTTGTGGTGGTGACATTTTCAATTTAGTTTGGTGATGGTCCCAGTTACTGCTTTTCCCCCTGGGTTGACCTATTTAAATCTGTCTTGTAATTTCATAAAACTTTCAAAGTGGCATATGTGTTATGATATTCCTTTTTGCTCAGTATAGTTTGTACGGAATGAAAGTCCAATTCTATCACAAGTGGAATGATGCTCGTTCAACCTGACAGTAAAATGCTAATGGATGGTTGTGTGTGTCTTGCGTCTTGCATCCTCTGTGCTGGTGTGGTATAATTAGGGCCTCATTGTGATAGTTTCTAAATTCTTTAACCTCTAGTTAGAATATATGCACACATTGCAACTCAATAGAAGAATGAGCATATTGCCCATATATGGAGGTATTACCAACACGTTGCTAATTTACTGTTTGTTTGTTTGTTATGAGAAGGTGTACACAAAATGCGGGAGACGTGCAGTGCCAACAATGATGCTTGGATCTGCACCAACATTCGTGGACTGTGATGACTGCTGGAAGTTGTTAGTTGTTACAAGGAATGGGTCATTATATGTTTGGAATTTGTCCAACCGGAAGTGTATTCTCCGTGGCTCACTGGAATCTCTCATTACATGTGATCCTAGCTTGTCCGAAAAAGGTAAAGGTTAGGCTAAGAAGAATGTCCGTCTTTTTTAAGTGGTTAAGCCTTTTTCAGACTTTATTCTCATAAGCCATGTGCCTTTGCCGGGTTGTAATTGTTTTGCCAATGCTATCAGGGACAATTAAAGTAATATCTGCAAAGTTATCAAAGTGCGGTTCTCCTCTAGTTGTTCTCGCTACCCGCCATGCATTTCTGTTTGATATGAGTCTTATGTGCTGGTTGAGGGTTGCGGATGATTGCTTCCCTGCATCAAACTTTGCAAGCTCCTGGAGTCTGGGTTCTGTCCAAAATGGTGAGCTTGCTTCGCTGCAGGTGGATGTGAGGAAGTACATGGCCAGAAAACCGGGTTGGAGCAGGTCTGTACTCTTTCTAAGTCATGAAAGGCAGATTTGTATTTCTGATTCGTAAGTGCATGAGGTTTCGATGGAGCAACTGCAGAGGGAATTTTTCCCAAATCGTTGTTAATTTGTTCTATGTTTAACATGACTAAGTAGCTTCTAATGAAATTGTCTTTTATACATGTGTGCTGTGGATAATCTGAAATGCCTGTAATCTAATTTTGGGGGTTTTCTCTTGCAGGTTTTCCGATGATGGCATGCAAACGCGAGCTCATTTGGAAACACAGGTTGCATCTGCACTTGCACTGGAGTCAACTAATGAGTATCGTCAATGCCTTCTGTCTTACATACGGTTCTTGGCAAGGTAAGTCAGATGGAATCACTTGTTCTGAAGTCAACTAATTATTGCCAGTGGCTTTAAGTCGTTAGTAATTAGACAAAAAACAAACAACTCTCATGTCCACTACTTCATCAGCGCCGTACTCCTATGTGGATGGTGTAAATGTGATTTTGGTTCATGTGTTTTGTCCAAGGCAATCAGTAAGCTTCATTTTATGACCTAAGAAGCTTCAAAACTTTCTGGCTGGAGTCGAGTCATTGCGTTATGTCTGCCTCATTTATAATTTATGGTTCCCCACCTTAGCATTTCCTAGCTGAGTTTTATTGCTAAAGGTATACTTTAGTATCTCAGTGGCATGAATTATAAGTTCCTTCAGGAAAGAGTTGCAGCTTGGAGAAAAAGCTGATTAGGTCCAGAATTTGAGAATGCTCACTTTTCTCTAACTTTCTTGTACTTCCCTACCATTAACTCTTGGAGTAGATTGGGTTTCTCCTCTCTCCATAGTGCATTCCTAAATATTACGCTTAAGCCAGTCTTATGACTATAATTGATTGTTCAAGTTAGAAGGATCTCAATTAGTGGGTTATTGCTGTGCTATCTGTGACATATATTTGTTTCTAGCATCTTAAGGGTTTTCTGGCCACTCTGCTTAAAAAATTCCGGCCTGCCTGTACTTATAGACATGGCTGAGCTCTAAAACCATGTTGACCAGTTCTTGTTTGAATCATCATCGACACAGCTTTTCCTCTTATTATTATTTGAGGATTTTTTCAACAGGCTGGCGTCAAGGAGTAGTACTTTAGTTAATGGTTCTAAATGTATTTATAGTGTCATGTATCTAATAACTCTAGTTCCTTAGACTTCAGAAACTACAAATTTATTTGCTTCAAGATCCATTTCCTGTTATACGCTTGATCATTATCATGATGTGTGCTATTTAGTGTGCAGAAATTGTTTGACTCAGGAAAAGAGCATCAGTTGTTTAGCATATTGGTGAGCATAGTATGTATCTATTGATTGCAGGGAAGCAGATGAATCTAGACTACGAGAAGTTTGTGAAAGTTTTCTTGGACCTCCTACTGGGATGGCTAATGCTACCCCTGCAGATACCAAGACCGCTGCTTGGGATCCTTTTGTACTTGTAAGGATTTCTGCACTTTCAGTTTATCTCAATGTTGAGATTAGTAAGTCTGAATGTTTGTCCCTGCTTCCAATTACATTGTCTTGGTTTTGGTTTTTAGTTGTAATCTTTCACCAGTCCCACGAGGCCCCTTGATGGTGAAATTTACATGGGAACTAGCCTTTGAGGTCCTCATTTATTCTGTAATATGATGTTTGATCAACCTCGTCGTAGTTGCCAGAAATGGAAGTTTTCGTCCTGCTTTAATCTTGCTTTAGATCTTGGCTGTGAGAAGGCTCAAGCATTTTGTCTTACTATCGTATATCATATTGCTAACTCAGTTAATTTAACAGTGTAATGGCCTTGCCAATTGCATTTACTGAGAACTCCTGGTTTGTGTGCTCAGAGCAGGGCCATTGACCTCAACTCATTTTGGATGGGAGTCTGCATTTTCCTCTGAATTATATCGCTGTTTTTTGGTCTCTTGGAACATAACAAATGCTTGTTTTTCTTCTTTGCAGGGAATTGAGAAGCACAAACTTCTGCGGGACGACATTCTCCCAGCAATGGCGTCCAATAGGAAAGTTCAACGATTACTCAAGAGTTTATGGATCTTCTATCTGAATATGAGAGCGTCGAGACTGCATGGACAAAAAGGAAACTGTTCCGGACCGAAAGGATCCTGATTCTCCATCACCTGAACTTCCTTCAACAAATGAGAAGAACCAAGTGGATCCTCTCTTGCAGGCAAAAGATCAAGTAAATTCAGTCATTCTGGAGACTTGCCTGCAGGCAAAGGATCGGTTTAATTCCATTGCGCTGGACAATCAAGCAGAATCTGCCTCAAAGGCCTTGGAACAAGTTAATTACCATGTATTTAGCGACGGATCAAGAGAATTCCACGTCCAGCAGAAACAGATTCACTAAACAGAGATCCTCCAGCGACCGAACATGTTGAAGAGATCGATCCACCAAACGATACAGGTTCTGACTACCATCTAATCTCGACCTCGACTGAACCCACCTGTAGAACTGACTTACCCTCTCTTCAATTCCTGAAGAAGAGATGCTTCCTCACGAGTGGCATGTAGAATACGCTAATGAACCTTGCTCGTCCTTGTACCGGGATGTAGCTGACTTATGAGCTTCAAGTTTCTGGAGTGCTTTGGGGTATCAAACAGGATATCTCATTTCGCTTAATTGCTTTGAGAGATGTGAAGAGCAGTTTGCTTTGCGATTGTCTTTCGGTCACAGATAGCGATTGGAATTCTTAGCTTGTTGTACATCATTTAGTTTCTTGATCCTTATTCAGCATTAGAGATGATTCATGCTTCCCTTGTAACAATTGTAGCAAGCTATTTTGTGACGTGAACCCTTCGATTTTTATAGTTACTGATTGTAGAGCTTTTTGTTTTGGCCATAGTGGTTCGATCATAGATCTGATACTCCTTTGAAGCATTCCAATTCCCTGGGAAGACCTACCCTGTTTTGAACCTTTTCAGGTGAAAAAATTAATTGCTTGCTTTCTTTTTCCTTTTTTTTTTTCCCTTCCGGAGAATTACTTAGTCTTCTAAATCGAAAACAGTGACTAATTCCAATTCTTCAGAATTCCTTTTTTTCTGCAGGCATAACTCTCCCTAGTCTTTCGTTGATGCATGTGCTCTAGGATGCAAATGTTGAACAATATCCTATTTTTGCATTTTTGAGAAGCATAGTTTGGTGCTCTGTTAACTTGGTTTTCTTCGCGTTGTTGGCGGGCCGTAAATCTCCTCGAGTCGATTCCTTTTTTCTTAAGGGTATTGACCGAAAAAGAAAATCTCGAGAGTTTCGGGAGGGGAATATGTAGACTCGATAGGTCATCGAGACATTTTTCCGAAAGTTCATGTGTCATGCCATTATGAGTATGCATGGTGGCAAAGTATACGGGATACGACGGTGAATTGCTCTCTCAAGGACGTCAAGGTCGGCGGGGATTAGGAAGAGCACAGTACTCAAGATGCACCCTCCTCCCTGTTCTTGAGTACGACGGTAAATTGATCTCTCTAGTACGTCGTGGCCGTGGGGATTAGGAAGAGTATGGCACTCAGGATGCACCCTCCTCCCTGTTCTTGAGTAGGACGGGATACGACGGTGAATTGATCTCTCGAGGAACATCGTGGCCGGCGGGATTAGGAAGAGCACGGCACTCAAGATGCACCTCCTCCCTGTTCTATTACGGTGGCAACCAAGTTGCTGATCTTGAAGGGTTTTTAGCTGGCTTCAAGCTCTATGCGCCAATAATTGCGGGGACGAGAACTTTGAACGAGACGAAACGTATCTTTCTTTGACTCGGCCGGAACAAATTTCGCTTCCGGGGCTGGACCCATTGGAGTGTTGTCTTCCGTCTAGCCACGAGATCACAAGCCAAAAATGACGGGCTGCATTTGGAGCTATCATCAGATTGGAATTGCTAATCCCGGCACGTTAGCAACGGGGTCCTTGTATCTGACCTAGGTATAGGGCGGCGAATCGACTAAGGTTGCAAAAACACTAAGATCAGAGCGGGTTGCAAGTGCGCCAAGGACCGATATAATGAATGTTATCAAAGCTCGCTAGCCACCTACGCCAAGTTTAAGTAGAAATACAAAAAAGTCTTAAAACTTATTACATTCGTGCCGATTCAGTCATAATTTTTTTCTTGGCCAATTTAATTTCAAACTTTTTGCATTTGTGCCAATTCAGTCCATCCAGCTAATTTTGACTGGTCGGTAGTAGACTTGTCAAAATGGGTCCAAAACCCATTTACTAGCCCACAAGCATTTAAATGGGTCATAACCAATTTAGCAAATTAGCATAATGGGTTTACAAAATAAAGAGGCCAAAATAAATGAGTTATAAATGAGTCCATTATGAACTCATTTACAATCCACTTAAGACAATCCATTCTAAGGCCTCTAGACCTTTTTTTTTTAAAACTTTTTTTTTCCCTTTCTTTTACTTTTATTTTTTTATTTTTTCTTTCTTTTTATTTTTACGAACCCTGCAAGGGTCGTGCTGCAAGCCGCCGTCACCCGATTGCCGGTTGCCTGCCATTCTGTTGCCGATCGCCTGTCGTCGTTGCTGCCCGCCCTGCCTTTCTTTGTTCCTGCCTTTCCTGCAGTGTTCTTGGATTCTTGCCATTCTCTGTTCCTCAATGTGTTGTTGCTTGAATTGTTTCAAGCACAGCTGATCGACATGAAGGGTCTCTGCAATTTTCCGTTTCGTGCTTAGCACTATGTAGTCCACGCATCTTTGTAAACGAGGCTACTCCATTCAGTTTTGATGCTAAGGGTTTATATGGATTAGGAACTATGCTGACTTTTTTTTTATTTTTTCGGCCCGACTGTTTCTAGATTTTAATGTGCATCGACGGACTGTGGAGCTAATTAAGGCTTCGTTTGACGACTCTGGTTTATCAGACCTTTCGACATCGTTGTCCCTCGACTCTGTTCGACTAGATCACCCGATTTCACTCCAGTGGCTTTGTATCGTCTTCTGTTCTAGCCATGTCACAGTTCTGCATGAGGAAAAGATCAAGCTAGTTTGGAAAATATGCAGGTCATCAATAACAGGATCACTTTCACCTGTGGAAATAAACTTTAGCGCTTTCGTTTCCAAAAACCTCTCAATACATGTTCTCAGGCCGGCTGCGGTGGCGGCAGCGGCAGCGGCAGCTGTGGTGGAGGTGGGGGAACCCTCGACCGCGAACCGGACCTTGCCTGTGGTTAGCGAGCCTCGCTGCAGGTCTTAGGAAAAAAAAAGCAGATTTTTTTTAAAGAAAAAGATTAAAAAAATTAGGATAAAAAATTTATAAATTTAAAAGAAATAAAAATACGACGGGATACGACGGTGAATTGATCTCTCGAGAACGTCGCGGGCGGCGGGGATTAGGAAGAGCACGGCACTCAAGATGCATCCTCCTCCCTGTTCTATTACGGTGGCAACCGAGTTTGCTGATCTTGAAGGGTTTTTAGCTGGCTTCAAGCTCCATGCGCCAATAATTGCATGCAGAGACGAGAACTTTGAACGAGACGAAACGTATCTTTCTTTGACTTGGCCGGACCAGATTTCGCTTCCGGGGCTGGACACATTGGAGTGTTGTCTGGCTTCTAGCCACTAGATCATAAGCCAAAAAATGAAGGGCAGCATTTGGAGCTATCATCTGATTGGAATTGCTAAACCCGGCACGTTAGCAACGGGGTCCTTGCATCTGACCTAGATGTAGGCCGGCGAATCGGCTAAGGTTACAAAAATCACTGAGATCAGAGCGGGTTGCAAGTGCACCAGGGACCGATAGAATGATTTGTTTGTCAAAGCACGCTAACCACCTATGTCAAATTTGAGTAGAATTACAAAAAAAAAAAATACTTAACCTATTGCAATTGTACCGATTCATTTATAATTTTTTTTTAATTTTTTGGCCAATTTAGGTTTAGACCTTTTGTATTTGTGTCAATTTAGTCCATTTTGCTAATTTTGTCCGGTCGATAGTGATGTGACACTATTAGCGGACCCTTGTTTTTCAAAAAAAATATTCTAATAATTTCTTTGAATTGTAATTTAATTTTCTTTTCTTTATTTTTTTCCCCAAACCTTGAGGCTGGTCGGCCATAAGCGAGGGTTGGGATGCCCTTGCCGGCATCGGGTGAGGGCGGGCGGCCCCTTGTCGGCACTAAGGGGTTGGGAAAAAAAAACTAATGAACAGATAAAATAAATAAATAATAAAAACTGATAAAAAAAATTGGCATGTCAGTGCCACGTCAGCATTGGCCAACGAAAATTGGTCGATGGATTGAATTGTTACAATTGCGATAGAAAAGGCAAAAGATGTTCCAATTCCAAATTGGTCGATGAGCAAAAATAATATTCTAATACTTTTTTTTTGGTGGTGTTCCCCAAATTTGGGTGACAGAGAGGAAAAAGAAAAGGCCATAACCCTCCCAGGAAAATGCACTGGTTCAGTAGGCAAAAGATGTTTCAATTCCAACCTTAAAGACCCTTTTGCGAGGGAAAAACATGGATTTTCAAGGTAACGATAAATACCAATCAGCATGACACTTCGAACGACAAATTTTCCTTGTTATATCCGTGGAGCCTCAATAAATCTCGAGCAGACTCCACCATAGCTTGTCTTCCGTTCGTTTTCTCAAAATTAGGCATGATTATTCAGTTCGGTTTCTGCTAATTGCTCGATTTGATTGGAAAACACACAAGCACTCTTGCATCTTGGCTTGCAATTTGGATCACGTGTTCCTCACCCTTTCTCCAACCACAAATCACAGGTCCTTTCCAGGAACAGCGGTTCCGGGTCAAGCATGGAATTGTCCACTACCCTTTCTCGGCAAAGCATCGTCCGCAAGCCCTTGATTAGCTTGAATTAGCTTCCCTCAATCATGTGAAAATGGCACAATTCGGCTTTTTACTTTTCTGAGAAAACTTCCTAATATGCTTTTGAAAATTGACAAAACCTACCGTATCAGAATCAGATAAGAGTTATTTTCAGATTGTACTCATGAAAAATCAGGTTCTGACTTTGTTTTATATCATCTGGATATTGCATGTGAAGCTTTTTGTTTTGTCTCGTCTTGTGGATACGATATATGACGCGGATATCATTAGAGCAATGTAAGAATTACAGCAAAGTTTGTACATTTGAATACCAGCACAGCTTGTACATTTGTATTGTTAAGGCGTTTGGTATCGTCAAACTCTATGAAAAAATTATTCAGTGAGTATTCAAACTCAAACAGTAGCATTTGAAAATGAAGTCTATTCACATGCAAATCGAAATGGAGATATATACACACACACAAACACACATATACACGTATATAGGCTCAGAATTCAAATTTGAAAAAATCATTTTTGCGATACAACTTATCATGCAAACATGTTTGATTGATTGACGACTGGTCCGAAGGTAAAAGGCGACTTAATCAAAGGGATTTTGATTTCATTTTGCAATGGCTACTCAATCTTCTTTAAGCATTCGTTTCCGACAGATTGATTGGAGAGTGATTCACTGTCCAACAGCAAATGGGGGGGGGTATAAAAGGAGATTTGGTGCTACAGTAGATGTGTCATCACTCTAAAATTCCAAAGTCCAAGAGAGCTTCTACTCTATACACTTATCTTTTTGAGATTTAAAGTTGTAATCTTTGAGAGGTTCTGATAAGAGTAGCTGTGTGAGATAGTGTGATCCATCGAGAAGATTCACTTTTTGTAATCTCATATTGACTCACTCGTGAAATAGAGCCAGTAGGTTGTGTGCATGGAGAGTAGATGTAGGCTTGCACTAAGCCGAACCACTGTAAACCTTATGTGTAAATTCTTCTATTTCTCAACTCTTGTTTATTGTATTTGATAGTATCTTGCACACTAGTGAATTTAATTATAGCATAATCCCTTCTTCGTACTCTGACTTCATGTGATATTTATTTCGATTGTTTTAATTCCGCTTTAATTTGTCAAGATTTGTCAAAATCAATTATTTCACCATGGGAGGCTTTATTTCACACTGTACCCGATATTACACATTTACGTGTGTTTGGTTGTGCAGTATATCCATTCCTTCGTCCTTACTTGCCTCATAAGCTTGCACCAAGACCAAGGTTTGCATCTTCATGGGCTATCCTCCGGGATATAAAGGATATCGCCGCTGTTGCCCCAACGATAAGTGTTTTTATGTTGTTACAGATGCCACTTTTGATGAGGCCAACTATCCTCATGTTGCCACAACAAATTCCTCTCAAAATGCCTCAACGCCAGCACGTGTGGAACTATCTTTTCCTGCTGATTTGTCCCTATCATCCTCGGCACCTGCTGCACCACCCGAGTCTCCACAAAATCTGGATGTTCCACTTATTGACGCCATTGACACTGCAATTGAATTTGTCAAGGTACCACAATAAATTCCTGCCATGGTACCAACATTATCTTCACATCCTATGATGACCCGTCTTTGAGATGTGACCATATCTCGTCGAACTTTTAAAAGAAATCACACCTCGACTTCTGTGGTTAAGTCCAGTATTCTTAAGTACCCACTTATTTTTTTAAGGCTGCTAAGGATGAGAAATGGCAGCTCGCAATGCAATATACAAAGCACTCATGGAGAATGGCACGTGAGATCTTGTTCCTCTTCCAACTCATGCTCGAACCATCGGATGCAAATGGGTATATAATATTAAACTCCGCTCTGACGAAACTATTGAATGATATAAAGTAAGATTGGTTGCCAAGGGTTTTCATCAACAGAGGTATCGATTACATCGAGATGTTTAGCCCAGTGGCCAAGCTCGTTACTATATGCACGGTCTTGTCTTTGGCATATTCTCAACATTGGTCCATTCGACAAATGGATGTCTCTAATGCATTCCTACACGGATTACGTGAGGAGGAAGTTTATATGACTCAACCGCAAGGTTTCATTGATGCTAGTAATCTCGACTATGTTTGTTGCCTTCAACATTCGTTATATGGTCTTAAAAAAGCGCCTCACGCTTGGTACACTCGCTTGAGCTCCTATTTGTGTAACTTGGGATTTGTCATATCCAACGCCAACACCACCTTGTTTGTGAAACACATGGCTGATTTCACCATTTACTTATTGGTGTATGTTGACGACATTATTGTAACTGGTTCCCCGAATGCTCCATTACATGATCTCATGCAATACTTTAGTCAGAATTTGCTATAAAGGATTTAGGGGACATTCATTATTTTTTGGGGATTGAAGTGCTTCATACCAACGATGGTTTACATCTTCACCAGGGTCAATTTGTGAGGAAAATATTGAATAATGCTAATATGCAAAATGCCAAACCTGCTCTACTCCTACCAATTCCGTGGAACCAAACACGGTTGCTTCTAATGAGCCACTTGCAGATCCATTTCAGTTTCAAAGCATTGTGGGAGCACTTCAATATCTCACTCTTACGCGGCCTAATATTGCATACGCGGTGAATTCAGCTTGTCAACGTCTTCACGCCCCCACTATGGCTGATTGGCAGACCGTGAAACGCCTTCTGTGTTACTTGGCTGGTACGATCTCGCATGGTCTTCTTTTTACTCGAGTGGCAGCCACTCAGCTCCATTCATTTTTTGACACTAGTTGGGCTGGCAACCGGACGGACCGTCGTTCCGTTGGTGGGTTATGTGTCTATCATGGACCAAATCTAATCTCTTGGTCATCTCACAAGCAACGAACCATGTCTCATTCTAGCACTGTAGCAGAATACAAATGTCTTACATATACAATGGCGGAGTTAATGTAGCTTGAATATCTTCTTAGGGATCTTCATGTGCAACCACCCGAGCCACCCACTCTTTGGTGTGATAACTTATCCGCAAATCCTGTGTTTCATGCTTGAACCAAACATGTGGAAATTGATTACTATTTCATTCGGGAGCGCACTACTCGAAAACAATTGGTAGTCTGTTACATTTCTATCAAAGAACAAACTGCCGATATCTTCACTAAAGGCTTGTCTACCCGCTAGTGTCTTCAATTGGGGTCCAATCTAATGGTTCACCCTCACCATTAACTTGCGGCGGATGTTAAGGGAAGAAAAAACTCAGCAAATATTTGAGGGATATTTGTTATTTTGTTACCTTTTGTATCTTAACTGTTAAGGGAAGAAATTATTTAGGGGATATTTTCTTATTTTGTTACCTTTTGTAGCTTATCTCTTAGAGTACTTTATATACGTTCTATTTGCAACATGATGATAAATAAAAAGTAGAGGAATAAAATTTTCTTCCCTAAATCGTAACTCTTTCATGTCACCCCTTCTAGGTGATTAAATGCATGATTTAATCGTATCTTACTGCGCCTCTCATAACGGAGGAATTGATACAGAGGAACTTGAAGAAGTTCCTTTCACAAATAGTGCAAAGGGAGCTTTGATGCTTTTGGCTAACAAGATCTTTTGGACAAAGGCAAAAAAGTGTGATGCCCCGCACGACCACATGTCAAAAAGCAGTGTGGGACAGACACCATATAAAATTAAGATACCTATATATAGCCATTGCGAGAAGTTATAGATGAACCAAATTATAAGAAGTATGGTTGTCGGGGTGTTGTGAAGGTTTAGCATATGGGGCAGCTATCTCCAGCCCAAACCCCAAGAATGACTGATCACCTAATGCAATTCCTAAAATGATTTGTATGATGAGATGTGTTGAACTGAAATTCCTCCCGAGATGAACAAACTGCAATGTCACCCTCATGCCCTTTCGGTGCCAACGTATTGCGTTGCAGACATTATCTGGCGAACAACAACAAAAATGATTCATGGATCTACTACGATCGCTAGTTGCTATATGTATTAATCTCAATGTGTGGTCGAGACTTCGTTAGACAAAAGACACCTAACTAGGAATTAAAGTTGCCAAGTAATACCTTACCAAAAAAAAAAAAGTTGCCAAGTGATTGTTCACACCAAGAATGACCAAGTCATCAATACGCGACCATGACAACCAGCTTCGCTAGGCATGTGACCCATCACTTAGAATGAAAGCGATATCAGTAGTTATGCTGATCAATAATCAATTGCCGACCTGTTGTTGGTATACATCGACGGCTGATCGACGATAATCGATGGAGATATCCATTGGTGGGAATCGGTAAGTCAGGAGATTGGGAAGAAGGCCGGTAAGATTAGACACGGTTACAACTTTAGAGCCACTAAATGACAAAGATATTGCTATCTTGGGGCAGCCGACAGGTGCTTTTGCAGGCGCAGCCACTTCGGAACAAGAGCACGGCGTCGTGACAACATAAAAATGAGATTTTCGAACCGTGGAAAATCGCTCGGGAGCAATTACAACACCATCACTTTGAATACCATTGTCTATCCGCCGCAGATTCCCGCGTAATCTTTCAATATTTTTATTTTCCCACCCCTTACTTTTATTTTGCAGGCTCGTATCGTCGACTAAATTTTAACGTGTTTCTTAATCGTAGCTTATAGATTCGAGCCTTTCATTTAAATTCCAGCGAAGCAGTGATATGCGAAGGAAATCAAGGACTTTTACGGGACGAGAATCGAATGCGAACTCTTTACTTGGTTCAGAGGCTAACCCTACTTTCAATCTTTCGAGAGATCCATTTTATGCTTCTTGAACTAGGTCAATAAGGGAGGACCCATCTAGCATATGAAATGGCTTCCATCCACATCACAAGTATGTGGCAGCCTCTTCCGATACGAGATTTCATTTGCTAGGAGGATAATCAAGGACCCTACTATAACAAAAGAAGAAGAAGAAGAAGCAGCACAGTTTCCCAACTCTGTGGAGCGTTAAGAGAGCACTGAACTGCTTCAATTATACAATGAAGGCGGGTTTTGACCTTCAAGTTAAGGCGATGGAGACGACCATAAGCTGGCCATTATAGACTGAAGCTGAAGAAAAAGTTTGGGACAAGCAATAAAACGTTGCCATCGACCATCCGAACTAGAAGCGACCAAGACTCTAGAAAATATTTTCTATAAACGATCATTTGTATCGCTTGAAATAATGAGTCAATGAAAGATGTTTTCATTATCAACAACAATTTAGATCCAAATATTTTCATGAACAACGATAATATTTTTTTATTTATTCATTTTCGTAAGCAATATGAGCTATCATTTTTAGGAAAATATTTTTCAAATCATTTATTTTCCTAAAAATAAACAAAACCTAAAGCAACCATAGCCTTTCATTCATCATCCTACTCGTCGTCATTCTCCTGTCCTCCCTCTACAATGATCCCACCGAGAACACCTTTCTCAAGCTTTCTGATGTGTATGGTCAAGAATTATACGTAGTTCAAAGATCCAACATCCTTCACAAGGATCAAGCTCGCCAGCATGTGCTGCTCCGAAACAAGAAATGTTTCCATATTTTAATAACACAGAGGAAAAATTTCCGTCCACGCTTTTTGAAGCAAAATCTCATGGGTCCAGATCTTGATCAAACCGATCATTTTTAGCGGCAGCTATGTCGGCCTCGCCCAACTTGGTCGTCAACAACCACAAACAACGACGAACGGTGCACGTCATGAATAAAATACACGACTATAGCACATGCGTGAAATATTAGCTCATGATGTTTCTCCATGCGATATGGTTCCGATTTCATAAATAATACATGACGTATCATACTTATTACTAAACTTACCATGAGATTCAAACATCTCTTGAGTGGTCATAACTTAATTAGTGTGTTCAACTCCACATCGAATGGTGGTTGAGAAAATTCTTCGGTAAGGCCGTTGCAAATTAAGTCAATGTGAAAAGTCTAGAAAAAAAAAGAGAGGAACGATAAAGGACACCAGAGATTATGTAGTTTGGTCCGAATATCGGTACCTGCATTCACGGGGAGAGCCGGCAATAATAATCCACTATAATTGAAAAATTGAAATTATAATCGCTCAATCGCTCAATCGCTCGTGTTTTCCGTACCTAAATTATATCCAAATGCAAAGTATTTATAAGTGAAATAACTCTTCGATCGGATATAATAAAACTCACGAAGCACAAACCAATCGCGATGAAGCACGTTCGCATGGCCTAAAGAAAGCAAAAACCCCAGGCATTTTCTTCCTTTTCGCTCGCTGTTCGTGTGACTCTTCTTCCACCGTGCGGTCCCTTTGGCTTGTGCGGCGCACACAATGCACAGAAAAGAAAGCCTTCTGCTCTTCTGTATGGATTCTATGGGAAGTTCCCTGTTTGCCCCTAAAAGGAATAAAAAAATAAATCTATGTGCAGCTAGGAGATATCCACTTACACGATCAAATGATTCAAATCTTGATAAAAGATTTGGACTTTCTTGTCCAAAAAGCCACGTTCTGTACCCACCGGTATCCCTTCCAAAGAAAATTACTAATTCAAATAGGCAATATCAATTCTATATTTAAGTTGTCCAGTGCATGCCAAATCCAACTCTTAATTCGTTAAAGATTTTCTTTTCACAATCAATTTAACAAATCAATATATATATTCGTAAATGATTTAAACTTGAGAAGTAAATTTAACAAAGGCAGTGAGGAAAAAGTGGGGCATATGATGCTTGACATCATACTTCAAAGTGTCGAAAAGTACATGTGAAATATATTGGCACATCGGAATAAATAATAAGATTTGCTAAACCTATGAACTCCTAATAACAACAAGTACTGGTCCAAAAAAGGCACGAATCTCTTCTTTATTTGATTTCCAGACTAGTCAATGACATTCTCATGAAAACAAATTTCCAAACTGCTCACTACACTATCCAATGTGAACCCACTTTTTTTTTTCCTATTTTCCCACAAAAATAGCAATGTTCTAGGTTATGTAGTAATGTGTGGTTAGGCTATCTAGCTAAGGATGAGCAGTCTCAGGTTCTTTCTAGGTCTTTCATGGAAACCTGAAACCTAATCGTAGGAATCGGTTTCCTATTTTTTGAAACTTGAGACCCACATTGTATACTCTGAACCTGAAACGTATTGGAAATAGTTCTCCTAACATAATGTTAGGGGCGACATTATCCAATCCGAACCGTTCAATTCAAAATGGACGGCCTGGATTGATCCGCATCAGCTTTTTTAAAGGGAAAAAATTTTCGGCGGGAATTTCAAAATTTTTGATTGATCAATCTGGGCTGTCCATTTTTGAATTGGACGACCTAGATCCCTTATGTCACCCCTAACATAGTTTCACTATATCAAGGGATCTAAATCCGAAACGTACTTGTCATAGGTTTCAAGGTTTATTCATGTTTCACATGTATTTTTAATTGAACGATTGCAGTGAATTATCACTTCTAATGACCACCATCTACTTCTGTTAAAATCCACTGATCATAACTCATGATAAACGAAGATTTTGAAATATTAACAAAGTGAAAGTCTTAATCATGGATATCGCCGAAAATGAAAGCTTAGACTAATTCTTTCAAATTACACACTCATTATCGGACTCCATGGAATAATATAGGATCGTGCAAAGATGTAGAACAAGAAAACACAACAAGTCTTAATCTAAGTTCCACCTTCTGTAGAAGCTGGTTCTCCAATTTTATGAACCTAAAACCTAACTTGCATATCCTGGAACCTGATACCACCGTGTCTTCATCGATTCGTTCTTCAATTCTCGTTTATACTCTAGAATCATGCTTGCTCCTTAATCTAGTAGTCTCTCTTCTTTTTTTTCCTCTTGGTTGAAATCAAGCAGTATCTTAGGTCATGTGGAAATGCGTGGTTTGGAAGATTTACTGACTGGGTAAGTATGAAAGAAACGCATGCGGTTGAGCAGACCTCACCCACACGTGCGTGAACCACGAATCAGAAGAAAGACGAAAACGAAGAGAAAGCGAGGAACCGTGATGTTTGCTCGCGCTAAGGGAAGTCAAGGGAATTGACGTTCAACCAGACGAGGAAAAGAAATCACAGGAATACGAAAAATGAGGAGCGGATTGCGTGCACTCCAACATCGTTTTCGACCACCCTTTCTCTAAACAATTTATATGGAGATGCAAAGGCCATGTTGCTTTGGGCCAAACAATTTGTGGGTTGCTGCTTTCTGGTTTCTCTCCCGAGCGAAACCGAGGCCGAAACCTTCTCTGTCTGTCTGTCCTGTCTCTCTCTGTCTCTGTCTCTCTCTCTCTCTGTGTGACATAAAACGACAAAGTCCACGAATTCATCATCCGAATCGCCCGTTTCTCCTTCTCTCAACGATGAAGTTGGAGAGTGTGCTTCAGTTTCTTGAAAACAAGACCATCTTGGTCACCGGTGCTGCTGGGTTTCTTGCCAAAAGTCTCTCTCTCTCTCTCTCTCTCGCTCTCTCTCTCTCTCTCTAGTTTAGTGTTGGTTAGATTTTTATGTAATTATGGCGTGTTTGTGTTTGGAATGGGCAGTATTTGTGGAGAAGATCCTGAGGGTTCAGCCAAATGTGAAGAAACTCTATCTTCTCCTAAGAGCTGCGGACGCAAAGTCAGCCACACAGCGTCTGCACACTGAGGTTCGCACCAAACAAAAAGGATGAAATTTTATTTAAAGGAAGAAATAACTTTTGTCGGCTAGTGCAGGGAGAGGTTACCCTGACCCAATGCCCTTTTAATTTGGGATGAGAGAGGATTGGCCTTGTGTTTTTGCAGATTTATATGTTATCTTCCAGCGTCGATCTTTGAGATTATATTTGGCGTTTCCCATGTTAACATGCGTGTTGACTTTAGGTGCTTGGGAAGGACTTGTTCAGAGTGGTTAAGGAAAAACACGGTCCAAACTTCGGTTCCTTGATATCGGAGAAGGTGACTGTTGTTCCCGGGGACATCACCGGCGAGGATTTGGGCGTGATGGACTCGGATTTGAGAGAACATATGTGGGCTCAGATCGATGTGATTGTCAACTTAGCCGCGACCACCAACTTTGATGAAAGGTTTTTACTCCATGATAGCACCAATTTCCTAGATACTTGATTACTCGGTCGAATCTTTGTTTTATGCTGTTAGTAACGCATGTTTTTCGCGAACAAATTTACTCGATTTCGTGCGTGCGTGTAGATACGATGTCGCGCTAGGCGTCAATACATATGGAGCAAAATGTGTGACAGACTTTGCCAAGAAATGCCCCCAACTGATGGTCCTTCTCCATGTCTCAACATGTGAGTGTACCAATCACTCTTGTATCCTCTTTAACTGCTTTCTGATTACTCCTTGTCGCGCAAGAAATGTCGATGGGCCGGAACAAAAAAAAAGGGGGGCATGAAATGAGCTCATTGTGCCTTGTCTATCGTGATCGACCCTGTCTGGTCCGCGTTACGTAGCGTCACGAGTTAACGTCTCGATTTTTAGTCGATGTGACCTGATGCGAGACTGTTCTTGCCTGTTCGATCGCAGCTTACGTGTCGGGGAAAGGGCAGGGCTTATAAGGAGAGTCCATACCGGATGGGAGAGACGTTGAACGGGGCTTCCGGGCTGGACATTGATGCGGAGAGGAGAATTGTGGAGGAAAAGTTGGATGAATTGAGAAGAGATGGAGCTTCTGAGAAGGAAACTAGAGTGGCTATGAAGGAGCTGGGCATCCAAAGGTTTGTTAATTACCATCTCCACACCGAAAAAGGCGAGAATTTCTTATGGACACGATGCAATTCTAGGGCTTCTAACGCTGGGTCTCCTTGGGCCTTACGCATGCATCATTCCATAGAAGCGGGAACACGATCCACCAATTCTAAATCTATTTGTCCGGATGTCAATTCAGTCCTGCACTTTTTAATTCCCTCAATTTAGTCATAAAATTTGGCAGGAAATTCTAACGTAGTCCTTCCGATCAATTTTCAGCAGAAATCCTTGACGTGATGGTTAGTCATCACCATCCGTCCTACGTACCATACAACCGCTCGACATTTTTCGACAAAATTAATCGAAATGATTACATTGAAATTTCGTGTAAAGGTTTTAATATTAAAATGGTAAAATTAAAAAGTTTATGACTGAATTGATATCCGTACAATAAGTTTGGGACTGATTGGGTAATTTCGGGGGATAAAGAGGGGGGAAAAACAAAAGTTACATCAGAGACTAACGCGGTGATGCGAGTATTGGGGTCTCATTCCTGGGATGAATAGTCGTAGGCTTGTCGATTATTGCTGCACGATTGATAATTAATACTTTTGGCCACTTGTGGAGATGATAGCGATGCCACTTATAACGTGACAACTTGCTTTGTTTTCTATTCTCTAATCTTCCTTATGATTTCAATCAATCCATTTAGACGATATTTCCACGGTATCTAACTTTAGGGACACTCTGAAGTTTCGACAACTTACGAACGAGCCAATAATATCCAAGATAAGTTTCTCTAGAGCGAAATCGTCAGCGTAAATTCCATCGGTTATCGCGAAAATTTAGCGAAATCCGTAACAGGATCGCTATAATTGATTTCGATTACTCGCTCGATGAACCAAACTTTAGTTAACGTATGAGCGAGCCCTTGACGTCGACTCTTTCTGATTTCATTAATTTATTCGTTTATTGCAGGGCGAAGGCACATGGATGGCCAAACACGTACGTATTCACAAAGGCAATGGGAGAGATGCTGGTGGGGGAATTGAAGGAGGGCTTGTCCGCCGTCATCGTCCGCCCAACTATCGTCACCAGCACTTACAAAGAACCCTTCCCCGGTTGGGCCGAAGGAGTCAGGTTTTAACTTAATTACCCACTTGATCGTCCGTAACTCGCACAAGTAAGCATGATTAGTTAAAATGCTTTGCTAGCATAATAGTTTTTGGGTGATATGAGTAACATATGTCGTGGGCCACAAATTCTTGAACGAGTGGACCTTACAGTAATTTTTAATTTTTTTTGGTGATCCAGAATAGGCGTTAATCTCACGATAAATTAAATAATATCACATAATCATTTCTCCTAGTTAAATATTGATTTTTCTCTCTTCCATTTTTTTTTTTTTGTAACAATGAGTTTTGGTTGCAGAACCGTGGACAGCCTAGCCGTGGGCTACGCCACCGGAAAATTGACGTGCTTTCTCGGCGACATCAATGCGGTCGTGGACACGGTGAGTCGTGTGATCGATCATTCGATTTTTCGCCTCTTTCCAACGCACATGTCGGGGTCCTACGCGTGTTGCCTGTGGATGCCGGCTCAGCATTTGCTATTCGAATCCAAGCCGAATATCGTTCGATGAGAACCCTGGGAATTTAGCTAAAATATCAATGGGCGGCCTTGCAGATACCGGCGGACATGGTGGTGAACTCGATGATGGTGGCAATGGTGGCGCACGCGAATCGCCCATCCGCCAACGCGATTTACCAGGTGGGATCGTCGGCCAGGAATCCGTTATGCTACTCGAGCCTTCAGGACTACGGGCTACGTTACTTCACCCAGAACCCGTGGAGGAACAAGGATGGGAAGCCCATCAAAGTCGGCAAAGTCACCGTGCTCAAGAGCATGGCCAGCTTCCACCGGTACATGGCCATTCGTTACCTCATGTGGTTGAAGGTAAAATCTCTCTCTCGCTATCCCTCGCACGATTGCTTTGGTCTCCGTATCTGAATTTTGCTAACCTTTTCTCCTCCTTACAAATCTATCGACAGGGATTGGAATTGGTAAATACCGCATTCTGCCATTCTTTGAACGGCACGTACAGCGATCTCAACAGGAAGATCAAGTTCGTGATGCGACTCGTGGAACTTTACAGGCCTTATTTATTCTTCAAGGCCATGTACGTTTTTCTACATATTTTTCTTTTTCTAGATAATCCAATATTCATTTTTTTGGTACGAGAAAACTTAGTTCGTTACCCGAATTTTCTTTTTTTTTTCCCCTCTCTCTCTCTGGTTTGTATGCAGCTTCGACGATACGAACACGGAGAAGTTGAGAGCAGCGGCTAGAGAGAGTGGAAGCGTAGAGACCGACCTGTTTTACTTTGACCCCAAGTCCATAGACTGGAAGACTACGTCATGAATACTCACATCCCTGGAATTGTCAAATACGTCTTCAAATGATTCTTCCCGACGACGTCGTTCGGCATGTGTCCCCGATTCAATTCGTGTTTTGAGTTTTGACAGAAAAGAAAAAAAATAATTTACGTATAATGTCGTCTTGTGAAGCGATTGTCGTGTGGTTCATCGTACTAAGGTCGTGTCCATTTGTACGTAGCTGTCCAAGAACCATTGGATCATCAACCAAAATGTACTCAATGTCGTCCTATGTTCTCACTTATTTCTGCGTTTAAATCTTCGTGTATACACACACAAATACATAAATATATATATATGTATACACACACATATAAGAATCTTCTGTTCCATGAATTTTTTTTTTGGCTTTCATGAAATTACCAACCTTTTCTTATAATTAAGTATTTTTCTCTCGATCGATTGTTCTTTTTTTTCAGCTTTTATTTAGATCGAATGGTTAACTTGTGATTAACTTCAAACATCACTATAGAAGGGTGATATGAGAGATTGGGGAAAAATTATTCAAAAGTTGGTGGATGCTCTATTTGTTGTGTTCTCTTTATTGCAGTTTATAGAAGATTCTGCACTATAATTGCGATGATTTTTTGCTATTTAATTTTTTATTTTCTCGAAATAAAAGTTTTTCCATTACTTCAAGTGACACGTGATGAAAGGCATAAGAGTTCTCATAATGGTAAAGGAGGATTAAGAACCTAATTACAAAGACGTGTATAGATCTCTGGGCCTTGACGATCCAATCAAGGACTCGGTTGGATACTCTTGGGCAATTGGGCTACTATTATATCTCGAAATTGGCTCATTAAACTTCTGGATTTTATGACATAAAAAAACAAAAAACACTTCTGAATTTGGCAATGATGCGCATGGCAACACTTCTGCTCGAGAAATCAACTTCTAGTCGGAAGTTGATTTTTCTATTTCTGCTTCTAAGTAGAAGTCGATTTTTCTACTTCTTAAAAGAAGAAAATTATTTTATTTCTTCAAGTGGCTCCAAAACTACTTCTAGAACAAAAAAAAATGTTCCAAAAATAGAAAATGAAGTTGTGTAACCGAATGAATTTTTGCTTCAGGAGCAATTTTTTTTTTGGGTAAAAAAAAAAACACTACTTTCATTTATAGTCATAGGATAATATTTGAGTCACCACAATCCAAACATAACAATAGCCAATTCGGGTTGAGGGAGTCAGTGCGATGGGCCTTGGCCACCCAGTTAGCGGCTTGGTTTGCGGAACAAGGACAATGGGCCAGAGCAACTCGTCCAAGTTGGTCCATCAAGGCTCTACAGTCCCCGATAATTAAGCTCACGATCACGGGCTTTCATCCAAATTCAAGACCCATCATACAATTGAAGAGACAATTTGTGTCGATCACTACTCTTGGGACTGGGACATCTAAGCCACGACGATTGTCAGTTTCCTTTCCACTTCGTACTTTCAACAGGAGCTCCAACCCTTCCCGCACGGCTAGGGTTTCCCCTACACAGGCAGAAGGGCTCGAATCTTCCTCACGAAGCCAGATGTTAGTGTCCCGGAGGAGCCCAGAAATTGTGGCCTTGCTTAATTTGGTACACAACTCAGGCATTTATTTCAGCAAGGGATGCCCAGAATGTTGAAGAGGAGTCTGTCTAACGAATTGAGAGTCCCGATCTTGGAGAAAATAAGCAAGTACTTAGGGATCCCACTAGACCGGGGCCAAACCAAGAAAGATATGTTCAGTTGGGTGCTTGCGAGGGTGAATTTGAAGTTGGAGGGGGTGGAAAGAAAAGCTTCTATCAAAGGCATGAAAATAAATACTCATCAAAACAGTAGTTCAAGCTGTGCTGTACTACGCCATGTCCATCTTTAAACTACCCATTTCTATATGCAGAGCGATTGAACGGAAGATTGCTTCCTTTTGGTGGAAGCAAATTGCTAACAAGAAAGGAATTCATTGGAGGAGATCGAGAAAGACATGGGTGGGTTAGGCTTTAAGGACCTGATTGCCTTTAAGAAAGCGTTGCTCGGTAAACAAGCTTGGCGCCTTGCTCAAGCCCCTAACTCCCTCTGGGTCATATTTTGAAAGGAATTTATTTCCCTCAAGGTGATGTATAGCAAGCTAAGAAAGGCCACCAGCCATCTACTTGCAGGAAGAGATGCAATTGTATCAAAGACTAGATGGGTATTAGGTGATGGTAAATTCGAAGGTCCAGCGAACCACTCAAAATCGCGGTTGGTAGCAGGCCTGATAAATCAGGAGATGCATGAGTGGAACTCTCAGCTAATAGCAGAGCTTTTCAATGAGGATATGGGGCAGGAAATTCCGATTATCCCACTTAGCCAGAATCCCTCAGAGGATTGTCTAGTGTGGACTGGTAACGGAGCAAGAATCTACTCTGTTAAAGCAGGGTATAATAAGATCCGTCCACTAGAAGACTGGGAACCGATCACACAGGCTTACTCAGCTTACTCCTAAGTGTTGTCATGCACCTCTTAGCTACCGCATTGAGAACCATCTTCAGGCTAGAATGGAAACTGAGTGCTTTAGAGACCGCAGACATGCTAAAGATCGAATGGATGATTAACAAGGAATGATAGAATTCTGGGGTAAAGAAAATAAATTTTGCATCAATCCCTAGAACTCACCCAAAACCAATCACAAGAGATGTGATAGTAGACCATTCTGGCGTAAGAAATTAAAAAATTTTTGTTAAATCAATCCCTTTAGCTGTAACATCAACACTATCCCCCATTGTCTTTAAACAATCAATAACAGGTTCATTGATAAGTTGTTATGAAAAACAAAAAAAAAAATAGTTGTGCTGGGTTCAATTAATTATTCAATAAATGAAAGCATGTTAAATTGATCTTTAGGACTTAAACATAATATATGGTTAATATGGGAGTCGTTTAGACAGCAATCCAGAGTGACC